>QLPC01013199.1:0-11406 GCA_003314055.1 Lactifluus hygrophoroides
TGGATTGGGGATGTTAGTACCCGTAGTCTGCAAGTAGCCCAGGTCGGGTGACGCCGTGATCGTTAAGTAGAGAGTGCTCGGCTGGGTTGAACGTCCAGCATTTCCGTGGTCATTCGTCAAGACGAAAGAAATCTCTGCTCGTGAGATGGTCAGCTAGACAGATGGATGAGGACTCTGAGAAACACGAACCGTTTTGGGATGCACAGGGTATTTCCGTCCTTCCGATAAGGGTATCTTTGCCGATGATCCGCTTCGCAAGAAGTGATATCGTAATATGGGAGAGAGGTTGTACTTCACTGGATGAGGCTCAGTTGTGAATAGGATCGTGAAGATGGTATTCTCACGAGAAGTGGATGTTCTCATTCCATTGCGCGACATGACTGACGCTCCTCACAGATTTTGTCCGCTTCGTTAGCACCCCGTAGCTCGCAGCAACGTAGAATTGGCCTTCTTCGTGAAGTAGGGCCTTGATTTGTGGAAGGTTATGCGCTCTGAGGACTGGGAGGGAAGGCGATGTAACACTTAGGAATGCAATGTCATTGAGTTGCGTACCAGTAACCTCGATCCTGGGTCTGAGTACCCTCGGTTGCGTTCCGCTGACTTGAATGTTTTGCAAAGACGATCCCTCTGAGCAAATATTAGAACGGAGTGGAAGGTGTTAATCCGGAGCTTTGAGTACCTGGGCTAGAATAATGGTGAGTAACGAGCATCATCGTGTGTGAGAAACCGATAACATACACGCTGGAGATTATCTGACCGCATTGCACATCTGGTGATAGAGCCATCCCAGTTTTGGAAGTATATTGTATAGATTAACTAGGTGAGAATGAAGCTTGGTCAGGGAGTTACGGGAGAGTTGGGGGATGAAACCATGCTGCAGCGTTGTCCGCATTATGCCCACAATGCAAGCTGCCCTGTGGCGTCTTATCGGATGGCTCAGCTGACCAACTAACTAAATCTGAGTTGCGGCCCTTGGCACCTTCGATGACTGTGAATAACCTTCATATGGTGACCTCGATGCTCCCATTCTGCGTACAAGATCTCGCACCTTGAAAAGCTTCTATGCTCACATGCTGTGGCACAGGCCACGAGAAATTATCGGTGTCACCCAATGTCGGTGAGATCAACCCGGCCGATACCCTCCAAGGGGCACAAGGCATTTCCCTTTACTTGAGTCGGATGAGCTTCGATTTGATCGTCTGATATCTGGGTGCTGTACGTAATCTCATTCAAGTTGCTTATCACAGGACCTCTCACAAGAGGCTCGCACTAGCACTGGGCCAATGGGAGAGGCTTCAAGTAATCTTGTTAGTACTTGGCACAGGCTCCAAGGGCCGTGTTTGGGGTCTCATACGGCAACTCTCTGATGGATGTGTGTTTGCGTGCTGCGTGGAAGAGCGCAAGGAGTTGTGCTGGGTGACTCAGACATGGAGTCAGGTGACCCAGTGCGGATTCAGGTGTAACAAAGCGGTCATCTCGGGCATGCCTCCTTTCAGGTCATTCGCTTTCCTTCGCTTTCATCCGAGTCGCAACGGCTTTCCTTTCTCGGGTCTAGCCGTCATTGCGTCATCTTTTTTTGCGGTCATACAGATACAGTATCCCTGCTTACGCCGTCAGCACCTGCGGCCACAAGCCGCTGGGCGTTTAGCCTCTCTTCGCAGGCCGAGACGGTGACTTTCTTATTTGCCACGACATTACTAAGTTACAGAACTTGTTTGTTTGTTTGTTTGTTTCGTGCACACGCGGCTCTAACGAATGGATTCAAGTTCTGCACCTGCAGGTACAGTTTCCTTCAGGAACGGTGAGGCCGGTGAGGGCTCGAACACCCCCAAGCACGGCACCACACACACATTTGGAGTCAGCGTTGGGATTCCTGGATGCAATCTTAGAGTCCGCGAAGCGTTCGATAGTTCTGTCAGCACTGGCATGTGTCTATCCGACTGACGCGACGTCTATCTATATTCAGCACCTGCCAGTGTCAGTGGGGAAGTTGTTCTTGGGCTGCCCGGCAATGCCGGCATATTGGCAAGAACTCGGGGTCGATAGGTGTCAAAGGCGTCATTTTTAATCTGTTCTACATAGCGAAGTGCACGTAGACGGCGAAGAGTTCTGAGCACCATTCTGTAGTGAAATATGTCTAGCACCTCCCCATCAGTCGCCAAGAGGCCCCATTGGCCCCATTCAAAAAATAGAGGGTCGACAAATATCTTTTTCTCGTTGTACAGGAAGTACGGTAAATTTGATACATACTAGCCGATACGAAATGCGAGTTTACTGAAGACTTGAGCGTTGTCTGATTTCAAGGCAAGATTTTTCATACATGTGCTTGCCACGTCAGCGTTGTGTCGCTGCCCCCACCTTACAGTAATGTTGCATTAGACACGTTTCACTCTAAAACGACTCATGACTATTAACATCCCTCCCCTTCGATGTTCATTATGCATCATGGGCTCTGTGGAAGAGAATTTATGGCATTGACGATATCTCTGTTGAAAATTTAGAGCAGCCAATGTTTATAAACCTGTTGACAATTCCTGGACAATTTTAACAGGAGACTAGTTCGGGTGTGGCCCAAAACCTGAATGGTGTGGTTTGGTGCAGATTCAGAAGGTTCAGGAACAGATAGATCCGCAGCCAGTCTAATGCTGAGTGGACGCCGTCATGCCGCTTACGGCCGTCTTTTTACGGCATTTAGACGGAGGCCACCCGTCCGTCCACCATCCATCTACAGTAGGGAGGTCTTCTAAACCCATTACGGGGACGGAGACGAACCGTACTACGGACGGGAAAATTGCTGTCATGAACGGTAACGGCGTACAGCCCTAGCATCGTGAGTAAGGAGGGGGGACACACACCTTGCGCGGCGTGGCTCTCAGCACCCGCGATGCGTCCAAAACCACCATTAAAGTTGCGGCACGAGGAAAGATATGAAACCGTGCGCTCACGGTCGAGACGGACTAGCGCACCGAGAAGCGATAGTGCGGAGACAGCGCAGTACAAGAACCGCGTGTCCGTCTTGCCAAAGGCGCCGCCTGCAAAGACCCCCGAGGGCTGTTGCAAACCCAAAATAACTGTTGACCACCGCCCTTTAAAAACAGAAAGAAAGAAAAAACAAGGCGGAGGAGGGGTTAAGGGGGATGAGGGAGAGGGGAGCGTACAGTCTACCACACGTGGCACGTCGATGCGCGCTAAGGCGTCGTGGATAGCTAGAATCTGGATCGCGCTTAGCGTAGAGAGAATGTGTGCATCGTGCCCCGGATGTGCGCCGAATGCGCCTTTTTATCTAGGGGTTAGTAGTGGCCCGCTCTCGCGACTGTAATTGGAGAGGGGGCGCGTACCTGCCTGGTCGTCCCAACAGCTTATCACATATTGTATGGTATCCTCGGCATCTAGTGCGTGCTTGTGCTTCATTATACATAGCGCTGTGAGGCCCCAGTACACCGCGTTCATCCGTAGGTGGGCCGTCATGTGGTATGTCAAGTCATCCTTATTCTGCGACCCGGTAGGTATGATCAGTCGGTGTCCGCCATTTGTCCTGAAGACAAACGACGTACTTTTCATAGATTCTGAATATATCGTACGTGAAGATCCGTTAAAAGTGTGTCCGGCATGGACGATATGGTGTAATCGTGACCCAATACTCACATGTACTCACAGCCCGACGCGTGACGATGGTGTAATCAACTGCCGCCATGGCCTCATGCCTCGTGATAAGGTCTATCATTGGCCCCTTCCTGCTATTGGGCCACCACGGTACTCAATTTGCTGGCACACCCTGATAAATATAAAAACACCGTCACACAGGCAGCTCAGCCAGTAATTCATGTCCGCCTCGTCAATCCAAGAGTCTTCTCCCACCTCCTACGGCGTCTCACCTGCCATCGAAGGAGGACTCCGGGCTTTCCATCGCGAGGCTCTCTCCGTCAGTAGCGTCACAACACCAGTATACTCCCCACAAAACCTCAAGGAGGATGATGGTGGATCGCTTCGCACACTAGACAACGTCCGTGATCAGGTAGCATCCCACGTCGCCGTACGCACCATCCGCAAGTTGAAGATGGCCGACAACACTCATTACGGCGTCTCGCTGACACTCTCCAAAAACGATGATGCCGGCTTCCTGCGCCTCGTCGCAGCCCATCTCGCATCCCATCCATCGGGTATCCTCAAAGACAAAGCATACCTCGTAGCAGTCGCCACGACAGGCGCAGGCGACACCTCCCTCCTCATCTGCGGCAACGATGCAGCGAAAGTGCAGCGCACGGCGCTCCGAACCATGTCAAAGTTCATCGGACAGATCACTCCTCTGCCAGACCAAGAAGCGGGCACCACCTGGCTCGGTCGCGCGCGGGGCGTCGCCTGGAATGGGTACGATGAGACTGCGCTCTGGGACTTGCTCCATAAGTGCGCGCAGGAACTGGTCGACCCATCCCGCCCACCTCCGGGCTCTCGCGGCATAGACGAGATACTCGCCACCGCTCGCACCCGCCTGCAACGCCTCCTGCCAAGCCAGGCACTCGCAGAACTGCGAGACGCAGATATCAGAGTACCCGTGCTACTCGTCGACATCCGCCCGGCCGCACAGCGGGCGAAGTTCGGACAGATCCCCGGCGCGATGATCATTGAGCGCAATGTGCTAGAATGGCGGTTCGATCCGCGATCTTTAGATGGCCGGTTGGATATCGCAACGCGATATGATCTTCGGGTGATTGTGTTCTGTCAGGAGGGTTACACGAGCTCTTTGGCTGCTGCGTCGCTGCAGGACGTCGGACTTTTGAATGCGACTGATATTGCTGGTGGGTTCAAAGCTTGGAAAGATGAAGGACTCCCTGTCGAGCTCGAGTCGTGATACAGGAAGGTCTGGTGGGTGTATGTCATGTTATCTATGATCGCTACCAAGACCAGAGCATCACCACAAATGGATTTGAGGCCCTGTTCTCTCTTCTTCGTCTCGTGGTAAGCATCAAGTATTGATTCATCCTCACTCGGAACTCATGTTCGGCGCAGCATTCCTTATTGTCATGTTTTGTAGCAGGTCGATAATGCCATCGATATAGCGATTCACGTGTCATATAGGCTGTAATTGAAGGGGCGTGTTACTATTAGTATCGAAGCGGCATTGTTTTTTATACCCTACTACATTGCTATGCTGGTTCTCTCATGAGCACCTTTTCCTCAGCTCGTCAATCACATCCGCAATATCCGATTTGTGTTCACATTCTGAATCGTCTGTACAGTACGTCATCACTCTCGAACCTCATGGAAAGGCAGGCCGGGAAAGTACCAAATATGGAACATCTGGCGTGGCGGCGCCGAAAAATTCGGGCCGACACCACAGATGGGTAAATTTTATACATTACATGTTGTCACGGTACTGGCTCTATTTACCATTTGACCGTTGATTCGGAGTGATAGAGCCGAACACTTAAGTTAAGCAAATCAATAGATCAATTTCCACTTGTCCCCCCCCCAAATCTATCCAAGCTCATCTCCGGGGCACAGAAAGCTAAGAAGATGCGGGCTTGAGTAGCCTGTACAGTGATATCATCATTGATCATACCTTAACGCCGGCCGCCATATTGGGACAATAATTCTATAATTTTCCGCTCACCGCTGCTTGAGGCCATCTGAATAGGAGTCCTGCCTTCGTCATTCTGTACATGGACATTTGCACCCGATCTGAGCAGCAACTCCACAATCTCGATATAGCCGTTGCCTGATGCGAGATGCAACGGAGTCCAGAGGTCCTGCGTTTTGACGTTCACATCCGCGCCTTCTTCAAGTAAAAGCCCTGCGATGTCAAGATGTCCGTTTCCGGAGGCTACTGCGACATGCAACGGGGCCCACCCGGTCCTATTCCGGAGATTCACATCCGCGCCACGCTGAATCAACAACTTTGCGACTTCAAGCCTTCCTCCATGTGATGCCAAAGACAACGCAGTGTCACCATAACTATTCCGCTCGTTGATGTCTGCGCCTCGACTGAGTAATAACCGTACGGTACCAAGATCCCCGTCTTCAGATGCTGTGAGCAACGAAATCATCCCATCGTCAGGAAGGGTTGCACTGTCCCCACTATCGTGTGGTGATTCCACAACATCGGCCCGGGGGTCATTGTGTTGCGATGCCGCGTCCAGAGTAGTCGCCCATGTGGCAGGATAGGTGTCTACATTTACTCCCATGAGCTCTGCCAGGAAGACTGCCACCTCACATCCTTTATTCCTAAGGGCCAGATCGAGTGCGGTCTCCTCGTTGCTGTTCCGCACGTTGATATCTGCACCAGACTCGAGAAGAAGTTTAACAATGTCCAGATTCCTTCCCTGCGCTGCACAATGCAAGGCTGTGCAACCAGTGATATCTTTCGAATCCGGAATTGATCCGCATTTCAATAGTAAACGTGCAGACTCGGGATGCCCATTACTCGATGCAAGGTGCAACGAAGTTGCTTCGTCCTGATTCCGCACCTTGATATCCGCTCCACGCTGGATCAGTAAACCCGCAATCTCGGAATAGCCACCAGCTGAAGAAAGGTGAAGGGAGGTCCAGAGGCTTGTACTCAGTGCATTTACATTTGCACCGTGGTCAAGTAATAGCTCGACGTTATCGAGATGTCCAGATTGTGATGCAAAGTGTAATGGCGTCCAGCAGTCTTCATGCAGCTTATTGACGTCTGCACCACGCTCTATCAGGAAACGTGAAACATCGACTTTTCCGTTCCTTGAAGCCAAGGCCAATGGGGTCTCGTGATTTCCACCCTGCACATCGACATTGGTTCCGTGATCAAGTAATAAATGGACTATGTCGAGATGCCCATTCCGTGATGCCGCGTGGCATGGTATAAAGCCACCGTTATCGCTGGAGTTTGGATCAGCACCACGCTCGATCAATAAGCGTGCCACTTTAAGTTGCCCGGAATGAGATGCCAGATGCAATGCAGTCTCACCCTTCAGGGTGTTCAAGTCAATGGATGCACCGTAATCGAGTAATTCCCGTACAATCTCGAGATGCCCATAGGATGATGCCGAATGTAATGATGTAAATCCTTTATAATCACAGGCGTCCAGCGCTGCGCGATTCTGGGGTAAGTGCTGAACGATATAGAGGTGCTGGATTCCGAACCATATTGCAATGAGGTCCGGCCTTCGTTTTGACGGGGGTCCACAGTTGCGCTATTTTGGAGCAAAAACTGTACGATAGCGAGATGGCCATTTTCTGACGCTAACATCAACGGGGTCCGGCCATGTCTGTTAGGGGAGTTTACAGCGGCGCCATTCTGAAGCAGCAGTTGCACGATATCCAAATGGCCGTAGCGGGAAGCCGTTATCAACGGTGTCCAACCTTCGGCGGAACGAGAGTCCACAGCTACGCCATACTGAAGCAGTAGCCGTGCGATATCCAGATGGCCATATCGCGAAGCTGAGCTCAGCGGAGTCCAACCACGGTCGTCATGGAGGTCCAGAGTCAGCCCATACGACAGGGATACTTGCGCAATCGCGAATTCTCCATTCCCCGAAGTAGCATCCATTCGTATCTTCCTCTTTCCATCTTGTACATCTCCATCAGGGTTCAATAAGAACTCCACAATATCGCGACGTCCTCTGCGTGATGCTTTGTTCAAGGGACTGAAACCGCCGTCATTCTGAGCATTCACGTCCGCACCATGCTGAAGCAGCAGCCGCGCGATGTCGAAATATCCCTTAGTGAGGGCAACGTGCAACGCGGTGGCGTGAGTGCCTCCCTGGGTATTGATGTCTCCTGGGTATCTGACGATCAAATGTTCCACTAGGCTGCGGAAACCGCACAATGTTGCATAGTACAGCGGAGTTGCTTCCGGCCGTGTTGGATGACCGCTGGACATCTGCTCCACCCAATCCCAAGGTCGATCTACGTCAAACACCCACACCCATGCTGCAAACTGTGGCTTCTCAGGATCAAACAGATCTTCCACAAGTTCTCGAACATTCGGTGAAACATTCTCGAACGGAACGTGGTCGACCCAGTGTCGAGCTGCGTAGAGGGAAAGTGGAAAGTTCTTCATGCGATTCTTGTCAACCTGGTCATCCAGTCGGAGTAGAGAAATGAGGCAGGCCTGCGCGAGGATTGTATGTGCAGTTTTGGGAAGGATGTGATAGCGGGAGAGGTCGCCTAGAGCATCGGAGAGGCGATCTGATGTCAAAAATTCCTTGACAGAATAATGGGAGAACTGGACAATCGGTGACCCGTCGACGTCGACAATGGTGATTAGACTCGAACATGCAGTCAAAACTGCATCTCGAGCGTCCTCCAACTGCCAACCGGAATGAAATTCTGGACGCTTTCCGGGCTGAAACCGGATCGCAAGGATCTCTGCCAGCTCGTCGACGCGAAGAGGGCGAACGGCAACAGTGAGGCATTGCAGGAGCCGATGTGCGAATTCCCTATTTCTCGCTTTGATCTCCAATAGAATACGCTCATACGTCTCATCCAATGTATCGGGTAATTCGAGCAGAGCGTCGCGGAGGCTCGCTGGAAAGCAGTAACGCAGTGTCTCTAGCTGACAAACGACCCATCGAAACCTGTACCATATTAATAACTCGTTCGGTGCCGTGGTTGCCAACAACTTACATTCCCTCGGCTTTTCGAACAAGCATATCAATCACCAGTTCTTTATCCTCCGTCCGCCATTTCCGCATTCTCCGATCTGATTGCACTACAGACTTGATGTAGTCTTCAATATCCTTGTTTTGTCCACTCTCGGCATGAAGGGATATTTTATGAGATGCCAGAGGCTCCAAGGTTGACACGATATCTGCCTCGGGGCGACTGGTCATGCATAATCGAAGACTTGGAATACGCAAATCGACAAGCTCTTCTACAAGTTCTAGGACTCGCTCACGAGGGGACACCATGCCTGACGTGTTTGGACATTCGTCCAAGGCATCCACGATAATGTAGATCATAGGCTGATCTGGGAGACTGAGCATGTCGATCAAGGATCGCTTAAGCGCCTGATCACTAGGTTGCTTGGATCCAAAATTGTGGCTTGAATACAGCTCGGAGAGGATATGATGGCAACGATCCGATTTCGCGCTTAGCTGTCCAAGGAGAGAAGTGAGCAAGCCACGGATCGCCTTTTTTGCGATATCTCTAAAATCGAAATAGAAATATGCCGTGAGGGCTAATCCAGCGACGGAAATCGATTCACATTTTTCGATAATAGAGGAGCTGAGCGACGACCTCAGCGGTACAGGATAGCAGAATCCGATGTGGAACATACCACAGAATACTTTTCCCAGACCCGGCTACGTTATTCGGCCGTGCGATGCATCAGCAGGTATTAAGAAGAAGATAAGGTCACATACGTTTACCGTGAATCCACAACAGGCATCCTGTAGCTTTCCATTCTTCGAAGATGCTTTGGGTAAACCAAACGGCAGTGCCATCGTGATGATCTGTCCGCGCGATGTTGTGATTCTTCGACGGATCCGGAGGGGACAGCCAACTTCGCACTTCCTTCTGCAACTGCTCCCCTGTGACGCGGGTTCAGTATTGACAAACACCATTGGCGCAGATGATAGGATAACGGACGTTTCAGCTTATTCATCTCATTTGTAGCCTCTTGCATCATAACTAGCACACGTAGTAAGCTCCACTGACGCCCAAATGCGCACGTGAGAACACATACTCAGAGCCACTCGGATATGGTTTATTGATGCCTTGCCGTCTGATCGGAGAGGAGAGCTCAGCAGACACCTAACAAGTAATAAGGATCCGTTCCGTACCGTCCATGACCACCTTCATGTTGTTCACTAGACCATGTATTACCTCGAGTGTCTGTACTCCCGTCGTCTGAGCTTCGTCTCGCGTAAGTCTGTCTAATCTCTGTAGGACAGCTTCGATCTCGGTCTCTCCCAATAGTTTCTTGACAAATTTCTCTGCAAAAATGATTAGTAATGACAAATTTTTGAATAAGAACTTACTTACTGAAACGGCCTTGTTTAATTTGCTTGGTAGCGAGAGCAAGCACAGAGAGAACTTGGAGTAATATTTTCACGATGATATCGGTCATCGTAGGTGTGAGTGGGATTTCAGTATAAACGTGAAGGCGGTTGATAAAATTTGCGATACATTCAAAAAGCTCGACGAGCGCGTCATAGCTCGATGTGACGCCGCTTGCTGCCTGATTAACAGAGATATGGCAAAACTTCAATGGAAGAAATTAAAAGAGATACGCACAGCGATGAGACCATCGACGGCGACAAAGATTACTTTTGCAGGTGGAAAAGGTACCTGAGAGCAGAAGCATCAAATTATAATGGAAAAAAAAAATAGGAACTGGCTGCTGGAGCTCACGAGAACAAGTGCTTCTCCAAAGGTGGCAGAAAATGCATGGAGGAACTGGACCACGGGGCTAATGGAATTGATCAATTTACGATTTCCGTCACGATACTCCTTGAACGCTTTTTCTCTTTCTTCAAGTAACTCCGATATAGCATCGAGAGTGTCACAGCTGAGAAGCTTGTCAGCGAAAGGGTTGTTGGCGAGATCTATCCCGGTCTGGTTGGCATAGTCAGAGAAAGCTTTGGCGATGAGTTGAAAGTTAGAAGAGGTTGATGTTGTAGACATGGAGCTATGAGACGACGTCGGCGTGATGATCAACTTGTGAGGAGGGGAACCGTGTTTCGGTAGAAGGAATTGGTAACTTACTAGTGTGCAGACTGGGTATAGGGAAGTCACGTGCGGGGCCCAATCACGGGACTCACGTGGGACTAAAATTTTGGCGAACGAACAAACTATATGACGACCCTGTGTCGGAAAAATCCCAATTAACATATCAGGCTTATGGTCTTATAAGCCGTGATTAGTCTCAGCGGGCAGACTTATTGACCCCATGTTGGGTCATATAAGCTTACGGAAAGCACTATAACTGATGATAAGTGTCCTCTGGTAAGCGTATCGGAATATTATCCGATTTTATCACCACACCAATCTTTGACATCCCCTATGAATTGTTGGAAAAATCCCAATTAACATATCAGGCTTATGGTCCTATAAGCCTTGATTAGTCTCAGCGGGCAGACTTATTGACCCCATGTTGGGTCATATAACGCTCACGGAAAGCGCTATAACTGATGATAAGTGTCCTCTGGTAAGCGTATCGGAATATTATCCGATTTTATCACCACACCAATCTTTGACATCCCCTATGAATTGTTGGAAAAATCCCAATTAACATATCAGGCTTATGGTCCTATAAGCCTTGATTAGTCTCAGCGGGCAGACTTATTGACCCCATGTTGGGTCATATAACGCTCACGGAAAGCGCTATAACTGATGATAAGTGTCCTCTGGCCAGCATATCGGAATATTATCCGACTTTATCACCACACCAATCTTTGACATCCCCTATGAAACACTGTGAAGTAC
>QLPC01013204.1:0-19412 GCA_003314055.1 Lactifluus hygrophoroides
GTCAGTGGACACCCTGTTCTTTTAAATATATGATGACTACGGCTACTGTCACTGGCACGCAAAGCTCTCAAGGTCCCCAAGCTTCCCTATCACCTGAACGGAGAATATCTCAATCCTCGTCAGTGCGCCCATGCGTTACATGTCACACTCTTTTCATATAGAAACTCTTCGCGCAGAATACCATGTTTTGGTCTGAGTGCCATGTGTCTGTCCTGTTCTCTCATCCCTTTTGCCCGTTCAGCTTATCGCTCCAAGTTTTTGCCTCCACGTTATTTCCCCCTAGTCTGCGTTCTCATACGTTTACACCACCATTTGTTTTGCGAATGGGCTTCGGCACAATATTTGCGGGTGCGGGTTATGTATTGGCATTAGGCGACTCGCGAAATGGGACTGGCATCGCTACAGGTGACTGCACATCGAAACGAACGACCCTAGTTTTCCGCACGTTAACTTTTGACTGCAGCTTGGTCATTGAGTTATTTCGTCCTCGAGCAATTTTCACTTGGGCTTCAACGATCGCTTCGTCTACCACGCAGTCGGCTTTCTGTTGCTCTTTCAAGTGCTACAGCAGCGACAGCAGTCTTGTATGGAACCGAGCATTTCATTTGAGGATTCCTAACCGGAGTAGACAACATTCGCAATACAAGCTACTAACCCTGCCTTTAGATACTAATACAATTCATCGTGCCCATAATTCGCCTGAACCTCTCACAAATTTCCCAACCCTTTACAGCCCCGTCCATTCCACGCGTGTCCCGACAATCACCGTCGCAGTTAATGGCAACTCTTGCGAGCTGGGACCAACAGAGATAGTATAGCTACCTGTTTCCACTACCCACCGGTTCGAACTCTCGTACCACGATGATACTGCATACCTGTCTAGGTGAAGTTCCACGGGGCTGCTTGCACCAGCTTCTAGAAATACTTTCGAGAAAGCCTTCAAGGTATGTGGGGGATGTGTTAGAGCCGAGGACGATGGCCAGGAAATGTACAACTGGGCAATCTCGGATCCGGCGGTCTTTCCTGTATTTGTCACAGTAAATTTGATGGTAATAGCGATGTCGTTGTCCTTTGCGCCTGGTTCTGATACTTCTAGATTCGAATATTTGAAGGTCGTATAGGATAGTCCATATCTACCATGCGATGCGATTAACAACTGATTACGAAGCACGCTAAAGTCCGCATACCCGAAGTCAAACATAGGGGCGATGCTTCTATGTTGATAATGCTTGTATCCCTGGGAGATTGTAAGTTTCCAAATAGATATTGCGCCGTAAGGAGAGTTTCTAACCACGAAAATGTCCTCAGCATATAGGACCTTAATCAAAATAAGTTAAATGTATGGAGAGATCAGCTATCAGCTGGAGGCAGCACCTTTCCATCATCCACGTTGAAATGTCCAAAAGATGGGACATCCTCCAGTCGCCTTGGGAATGTGAGTGGTAGCTTGCCTGAGGGGTTTATCTTGCCGAACAAGACGTCTGCGATTGCATTGCCTGTTACATTACCGAGATACCATGCATGGACAACGGCAGGAACGGCGTCTACCCAAGGCATCGTGATTGCTGAACCCTAAGTAACGTTGACAGACAACGAACAATCACAGATGCAACGAGTCTTACGGATTGCGTGACGACAATAGTTCTGGGATTGACCTCGGCTACTCTTCGAATAAGCTCGTTTGTCTTCCCAGGCAGATCTAGTGTAGTACGGTCAACAGCTTCTGACTCCCTTGATATCCTCATCGCGTAAGAACAACCAGAAACATTGATTAATGACAAACTCGTACCACTCGCCATTCAGACCAACGACGGCGATAACGGCATCGGCATCTTTGGCCAGTTTCACAGCACTTTCGAGAAGCTCGTCTACATCGTGCACTTTGGCGCCTCCTAAGCGAATACCAACGATATCGTTTATGACTTCCTCATCCTCGTCGCCGTCCGCAGGTCCCCGCACATTGCAGAACTCCATATGAATCCTGTGTGCTGTATTGGCTTGTAGCTTGACAATACCCCTCTCTTCAACTGACAACGTGCCGTAACCAGGTAGCTCGCTTCCTCGGCGTTGCGTCGTCCAGTTGTCGATGACAAGGTTGTCATCCATCCACAGCTAAATCATAGGTGAATTGTCAGATGGGCCATTGGATGGTGTTGGATGGAATGGACCTTTGCCCTTCCTGCAACGGCAAGCCCAAACTCAAAAGCGGTGTCTTTTTCGGAAGGCACCAGCTGCCCGTCCAATTTTAATGTGTACCTACGAGTGAGGCCTTCGGGGGGTTCTGAGGCGGCGAGAATGCTCATATCGTTGATCACCTGTTCCTTGAGGGGCTTCTCTACAACCGTCATACTGTCGTCGCTCTCGTGCTTGTGCCAGGATACTAGCCAACCAAGCTGTCCCAGGGTAGTGATGGTTTTTGAGATAAGAGTGGGCAGCCTCATGTTGGCTGCAATCTGCTTTCAGATAGATCACAGCCAAACAAACGGTCATAGACTGACCTCGAGCTCCTTCACTGTACGTGATTTCTACGTTCTTTGGCAGGGCATTGACAATTCCATCGTATGGTGACACGAAATCTGACGCTTTCACAGAGGCAGACCCTCCTCCCGATGGGACATGTGCCTTGGCATTTCCTCCGACGATGGCTATTTTCTTCAAGTTCTGAGTTTGAAGTGGTAGAATGGAGTTCTGATTCTTCAACAAGACGAGGGATTCTCCGGCGAGTTTACGCATGAGGATGTTTTCTTCTTCTGTGTCCATCGTGCGTTCTATGCCATCACCGTCAAGCACCTGTCACCACGATTCCATCACCCGGCCGGTCGTAGCATGCCGCTGCTGCGTACCTCTGGGGCCTCTTTGGCACACTTCTGGACGAACTGGAGGACTTTCCTAGCTCGATCCTTTATGGTATCAACAGTGACCCTATTTGCCTTGATAGACTTTCTGACTTGATCTTCTGTGCGCCACTTATTTATCCCAGGCATTTCAAGGTCCAGTCCGGCGTTGATTGCATGATCCACGCTGTATGTGCCACCCCTAGGGACTACTTAGATGATAACGTGGGTGAGCTTCTCAATCTTACCAGTCGCTCATGATCAACCCTTCGAACTGCCACTCAGTTCGGAGAATATCGCGTAAGAGGGGAACACTCTCGGAGGCATGAGGTCCATTGACACGGTTATAGCTAGTTCCCGTCAGGATTAATGTCCCCTACACCAAATCGGACACAAGACATACGCTGTCATGATTGACCAGGGCTGCGCGTGCTTCTGCGCTAACATAAACGGCATTAGATAGACCTCCCTGAGAGCGCGTGGGCTTAGCACGCTGTTATATGCCCTGCGATCATCCTCTTTGTCATTGGCCCTGATTGGACCTGGATTAGCACAAAGTAAACCTTCACATCTGGACGACCTTACACGAAGTGCTTAATGGTTGTTCCTATTCCCCCGCTCTGCACACCTTTGATATATGCTGAAGTGATGATTCCAGAAAGATGCGGGTCTTCTGCGAAGCTTTCGAAGCTCTGTATAATTTTTCAAGAACGTGAGAATTAGGCCTATAAAGCCGAGAGATGTGCTCACGCGACCTCCAAGCGGATTCTGAAAGGCTAGTCAAAAATCCCGGACCAAAATGATAAGTTCTTCACTCACACGCTGAATATTGCAAGTGGGGCCTAAGATGACAGATGCGGCTTTCAGTTTCGCCTCGGAAGCCAACAGTTTAAGCCCAGCTTCCTCGACAAGTTTGCTATCCCAAGTTGCCGCAAGGGCGGTTCCACACTGTATCATTTAGGCTCGGGTCAAGGGAGCTGTATTAGTGGGGCTCACAGGAAGGCACTTCGTGGGCGTGCTGAGGATGAAATTGGCCCCTCGAACACCTCAAGTATGCACACACGTGTCAGTAAGTTACCTTCAGACTACAGTACCGCATCGCACCATTCGGACCATCACTAACCTGTACCATATTAGGTTATGTGAGGAGACTATGTCAGTGAATACGGTGCCTTACTTTGATGGCTGGGATGCCAAGCCTGCCGATGGAAGCCGTGTTCCAGAATCCAACCCCAGCAATTAGCTGTACAGCCTCTTCTATGGTCAACTTGTTGACAATTCCACCAATGTCAGCGTTCGCAAAATCAGAAGGAGGCATCTGGATGAAGGAATGCTTGCGCCGACGTGCAAACGAACTCCCATTTAAATAGGCAGACAATAACTTTTTCCCACACCACTTTTTGATGAACAGATGCGCCCTAGAATTGGTCATACCCTACAGAAAAGCACAAAGACCATTCGCGGCAGAGGACCAGTAAGCTAAAATTAGGACGGGCGGTATTAGATACAGTAGCTGAAATGAGTAAGGACCCGACTGGAATGGGACGACACTTGGCCGGTCGTAGTTGTTCCCCTCTGGTAGCAGGCTTCGCCAACACTTAATTTAACGAAATTTCCTCAGTCTCGCCAACATCCTCGTCACCGTCATCATGGTTAGCAGGTGATCGTTCTTTTTCGACAGGAGGCGGCGGGGGCACTTCCACGCTTGATGGAGTAACCATATTTACTGCCGTTAGCCCGGCTTCCTCTGGTACGTCTTCACGGGGGTGTGATGCGTTTGCTGTTTCTTCTGTAGCTGCAGCTTGCTGACCAGATGAAGTTGTGTCCGACGCCGAATCCGCAACATTTGGAGGGAATTTGAATTCGCGATCCATGGTACCATGTCTAGTCCGCGGTAGGCTTCTATTCTTCATAGACTTGGTTTCTGACGAATCATCATGAAATTCATCCCCATCACCAGTCTCTTCTGGTGTAGGTTCGAAGGTTCGGCGCGCTGCTTTAGATGGGGATTCGGAACTTGCGGAAGATGTAGGGCCGGGAGACGAAGACGTCCGAGATGGCGGCGGCATTGAGGAACGATTCGCCCCTTTTACGGCTTGGGAACTCTGAGGAAGTGAAGTTTGTGACATAGACTGTGGGCGTGCGAAAGGTTGCGAGTTCATTGGAGTGGACTGGTTAATACCAAGATAATATGCCGATATAGGTACCATTCTGTGAATAGGATCAATGAGATTGTTCGTTACAATGGGGGAAATCGATCACTTCTTCTCAGCATAACACGCCAGAATCCATTGCGGCTGAACGATTGGTATGCTCAATTGAAGGGCCCGCTGATACTCCACCCCAGGAGCACTGGATATACTGCCGGAAGCCTGCGCACCTGTTGGCGTGGCAGCGGGAGTAGTGCAAACAAAATGGGTAGTGTCAATCTGGATCTTATCGCTCGATTTTGCGCGCATTTCTTGCAATGCAAGTTTTGCGTTCTCGAGTAAAACGGAATCTTGGACGTTACCAAAGCATACAGATATGCCAGATGTATCCGTCATGGTGTGGGTCCGGACGCGGATAAGATTTGACTGAAAAGTGCCAGCAGTCGTACGCAAGACGAGACGAAATGAATAGTCGGTGTTGATATCAAGGCCCGACAGCTTTGTCGACGTATTCTGGAGAGGCGATGGGATAGCTGCAAGACGTTGGCCATTTTTGTATATATCTAACGACCGCAGGGAAGCTGTTGCCAATTCAAGCGGCGGCCATTCCAGAGTTACAGAGGTTTGGGTAACATTACGAAGCTACGTTTGTTGCATTGAGTGCGGCGTTTTATGGTGAGACGGATACACTGACACTGATTTGTGGGGCTTTTGGCATTCTATGGCCAAATTCCTCCAGGATCTCGCTCTGTAGCTCCCAGAACTCGTGGTCTCTCTTGTGTTCCTCGGCGACATTTTGCGTAACTGAGATGTTCACAATTGAGCCAGTGGTGGCGCCAGGCGGGAGAAGAAGAGAGGGAAACTCAATGAGATGAGCACGTTCTCCTAGAAGGATCTAATTGAGAAGGTCAAAGTGGGGATTGAAAGGAAAAGGAGATCGACAGACGGCCATGCCAGCATCTGCAATGCGGTTCACTCTATCAACGTCGGAGTGTAATAGTCATATGCGCACCCAGTTTCCCAACTGTAAACATAAAACTATCCGGCGACTTGAGCGACATCCTGGACCTCTGAGAGATTGGGCGGAAGATGGACAGTTAGAGAAGGTGAGACTTGAGTTAATGTGGCAGTTACTCGCCACAAGTCTGGCACTCTCAATTATTCTCACGGCACAAAGTTGATTGAATATGCAGTAAATGTATTTCTCCGACGCCCTACATTATGTATCTCATCAGACTAACCCAGCCGGGGTTTTTTCTTGGTATGTCCACCAGCCCCCGCACTCAGACTCGCAAAGCTGGCTGCGCTTCCATGAGTCTGGGCTTGCAAGTGTTGTTGTTGCTGAGTGAATTGAGCTGGCAAATGCTGTGCGAGCGTGGCTTGAGCAGGCATCATAGACGGCGCCTCATCCTGTGTAATCCGACGCTGTGGAGGGAGCTGCGACGGAGAACTGAGGAGTTGTTGAAACACGCTGGTGGGACATTTTGTCAGCCAGAAAAATGGCCATATCAAGAAAACGAACTTGTAAGTAGGTTGGGGCTCTTCCTGGAACCAACCATGTGATAGAGCTTCTCTGGCAGTCATTCTCTTGTCGGGGTCATAGATGAACAGCTTGCTGAGGAAATTTACAGCAATGGGAGGTAAAGAACGTTGTTTACACCAGACGTCAAGTCGATTTGGAGAGCTGGAAAATCCAGACATTCAGAGTCCGAAACCCCACAGGAACTGGAACATATGTACTCATCCAATCGTTTCACATTATGGTACTCAGGTGTATTCCTCATCCCTGGCCATTCCCGTTCTATCGCGATGAGAGATGTACCTGTGCACGTAGAACGACCGCAACGAAGTGGCTCACCGTCAGGTTTTCCGAGCACTTCAATAACTTTGAGAAGCTGATCCTTCTGGAAAGGTACATTTTTCTTTGAATCTAACTTTGCTTCCTCGCCTTTGAATATGGGACGAAGACTAGCCAGCTCAGCCATAACACAGCCAACTGCCCAGCAGTCGACTGCTTTGTGATAATGCTTTGATCCCATAAGAAGCTCCGGTGAACGGTACCAAATAGTAACCACTACTTTGTCCCCTGCAAAAAGTGGTTGCAAAGGTTGGTATGTTAGACGGGCGAGACCAAGATCACCGATTTTGACCACTCCAGTAGAAGTGATAAGAATATTAGCGGGCTTGAGATCTCGATGCAGTATATGAGAGTCATGAAGGTATAAAAGACCATTCAAAAGTTGGTATATGAGGGATTTGAGAAAGTCATGAGGTATATGAGAGCGGAGCGTCTGTGAGTAATGATGAATCACTTGCTGAGGCCCTGTATCAGTTTCCACTCGCGAGCTCAGCATACAAGACATACTAGAAAGTCATGTTCGGCATATTCAAATACCATATAGATCGATTTATCTTCCAAGATGACTTCCTTGAGGGCGACAATGTTCTCATGGCATATCTCCCTGTTCAACTATCCACATTCAATGACGCGGACTGACTCAAATACAAACGTGATATACTCACTGCAATTTCACGAATTGCGCTCTGGCTGATGCCAGTATATGTTGCTACGTCGCCATCCTTGTCAGGTTTGAACTTCTTGATGGCATGAAGTCTGCCATCCTCATCCTTGCTCTGCGCCTTATAGACCCGGCCATAAGTTCCTGATGAGATGAAGCCAAGAATAGTGTATTTAGATGTGACACTACGATGAGATTCGTCACGCTTAGCACGGTAAACTCGCATCACATCATGTTGTATTGCCTGAGACCAGTCGTCGACCATCTGAGGTGAGTCGCGGAGGGTGGATCAAAGTAAACGGTAGACCTGAGGCCTGAGAGGTTCGGATATGCGGATATGGTCGGACGCCCACCATCACCGGGCCGCCTCGTTCCGAATTTGTCTGCTGCTTCTTGCTGCATACACTCTCAGTCTATCGCTATCGCTACTCTCTTCTCTCTGAACTAATGCCTCGACGCCGAGTATCCTATTACTATGACCGTTAGCCCTCTCGCCATCTTCCCGAAAGCTCTGACGGATCACTCTTTCAGCTGACGTTGGATCGTACTCGTATGGCCTGGGTCATCCGATGAAGCCTCTTCGTATGCGGATCACCCACGAACTACTTACTGCATATGATATGTTAGACAAAATGGATGTCCTAGTAAGTGGCCTTCATCTTTGATAGCTGCTATCTGAAGGCAGGGATAGAGAGCAGAGCGTGCATCCCCCGAAGCCATGACATCGTTCCATACAGACGAATATATTCATTTCCTCGCCAGGGTCTCCCCAGACACAGCAGAAGAGCTGACGTATAACGGGACGAGATGTAAGCTCTATCTCTCAAACGCCAGTCACACAGAATGCTGAAATATAACTCCGAGTCCTTGTTGGGGATGACAATCCCGCGTTTGACGGGGTGTTTGAGTTTTGCTCTATTTCTGCAGGTGGTACCATAGGTACGAGACTCGCAATTTGATTATGCATCCGCTGACCACTTCGTGCCAATTCCCTCTAGCTGCTGCAAAAAGAATAACATCAGGCGCTGCAGACGTTTCAATCAATTGGGCAGGCGGCCTCCATCATGCCAAGAAGAGGGAAGCGTCTGGCTTTTGTTACATCAATGACATTGTGCTCGGAATCCTCGAGCTCTTGCGGACATACCCAAGAGTACTATACATTGACATCGACTGTCATCACGGGGACGGCGTCGAAGAAGCATTCTACACGACAGATCGTGTAATGACTTGCAGCTTCCACAAATTTGGAGAGTATTTCCCCGGAACCGGGACTCAGGAAGACCGAGGGCGGGGGAAAGGGACGGGATATTCCATTAATGTCCCGTTGAAGGATGGCCTTAATGACGACTCTTTTAGAAGCATATACGAACCGGTAAGCAAGGTTTAATGCAACACAATGTCTGCGGAGATAATTGTCGGACCAAGGTTATCGCCCGTGCGGTTGAGGTCTTTCAACCTTCGGTGATTGTCCTTCAATGTGGAGCCGACTCGCTCGCAGGTGACAAATTGGGGTGTTTCAACGTAACGATGCAGGGCCACGCTCATTGCGTTCGCTTCGTTCGTGACATGAACATCCCATTTATCCTACTTGGTGGTGGTGGCTACACCGTGAAGAATGCCTCCCGAACGTGGGCATACGAAACCGCGTGCGCCCTCGGCATTGAAAACGATATTGACCTCAATCTTCCGTGGAACGAATTCTTCGACTGGTTTGGACCTCGATACAGACTCGAAGTTGCCGAGAATAATATGGAGGACATGAATTTGAAGGACGGTTCCTTGGACAGAGTAAGGTAAGCCGAAAACCTTAGGCTTCATATGCTTTCTCAATCACAGCAGAGAAGCAGCTTTACAACAACTCTCTGAGCTGCAGGCTTCCCCTTCAGTAGGCCTTCACGACGTCCCTCGAGAGAGCGTCGGGCAGCATCTCGGGTTAATGACAGACGACGGAACACAACCAATGGATGAGTTGGACGATAGGCTTGCTCGTAAGTTTCTTAGTATACTGCCGAGGGCTATCGGCATTAACGCTCCTCAGAGCATGCTCGTTATGTATATCATCTACAGGCAGCAGATGCGCGTGAACCTGACTCCGACGAGTCCGAAGATTTTGACTCCCATAGGTATGATTCTGCAGATTCCACAGCTAGCCGGAGTCGCCTAGGTCGGGCGCAGCGTTCGAGACAAAAGAAGCGCATGAGCATCATGTCAAACGAATGGTACGAAGTACCACAGCTGAACCACTTTGGCTACTACAACCGGGGAAACGACGAAAATCTTAGCAACAATAGGTCGGGTATATTAAGATTCTTTGATAGTAGACTCCGCTGGGACGTCGATGCGCGGCGCGTCGTTTCAAATAGCGACATCCGTGTGGGTGTGAAGAACCTTATGGAAAAAAGCGGATCGAAGCTTGATGTAATGGACATGGAGGAAGATGGTATGGAGGAGGACGAGGGTTGACAGTACTATCGTGATTTTCTGACTGTATTTACTGTTTCTTAGTCCAAACCAGCGACAATACTGTACAATTAATCGCGACCAATCGTGGGCTGGGCCAGATTCGCGAATAGTCACATTCACGTGTAACGTGACATGTCGATAATGCGACCTTCCACACTGCACCGCTTCAAACTGGCAAAATCGCCAAAAAGCCGAAGCTCTGCCCGATCTCAGACCCATTTCGCGCCTCCCCTAATATCTTAGGCAATATGCCAACCGACTACGAACGCCAGCGTGCGGAGAGGGTTGCCCAAAATAAGAAGATGCTTCAAGCATTGATGGGGGGAATTAATAAAGAAAATGGATCTACCGTCAAGAAGACCGCGACGCGAACTGCAGGACGCAAACAGGCCGCACCCCCCAAGAAACGTGTGCAACGCTCTTCTGACGGTGACTTGGGAGAGCCCCGCCCAGTGAAACGGGCACGTCCAGAAACTCCACAGCTTGGTCTCCGCCGCAGTTCAAGAAACGCGGGGAAGAACCCACCTGACTATCAAGCAGAGTCGCAGGTACAGCTGCCCCGGTTGGTCACGACGAAAATAGGTGTGGACCATGATAGAGAGCCTAATCGGCGCTCCGGAAAGCGAATTCATGACCCGTATGTTGAATATTTGTTTACGGGATTCACGCTCATGCAATATGTGGTTGTAGCAAGACGTTTGGCCACATTCCTGGCATTTCGGTCGGGACTTGGTGGGAAAGCCGGTAAGATCCGCTTGCCTGCTATTGTCATCGGGCTTAAATAACGCTGAGGTAGGCAGGATTGCAGTGGTGACGCCATTCATGCGTGCGTCAGAGTTTCATGCCAGTTGCTTGACGATTTGACATGTTGTACTAGCCCCTGGGTTGCAGGCATATCTGGCTCGCTTGAAGGGGCCTATTCCGTTGCCCTCTCCGGGGGATACGAAGATGATGTAGATATGGGAGAGTGTTTGTAAGTGCCTGCCGTAGGTGCAAATATCCTGCTTAACCTGACTCTAGCACCTTCACCGGATCTGGTAAAGTCCTAACTCCGCCGTCCAGGCGCGCTCGCTGAAGGGCTTTCTAGGTGGACGGGCTCTGAAGGGGACCAAAGCCAATCCTAAAAATGTGCGTCCCCGCCGCAAAGCGGGATGCTGTTGGAAACTTGAATTTCTCGATTTCTTCAGCTGCGAACTGCACCCCAGAGTTCAGATCAGAGCTTCGAAAACCCATTCAACAAGGCACTGAAGGTGGCGATTTTGACTCTTATTCATCTTCATTCCCTAAATCGCATATGGTAGATATCGTCGGAGACTAGAAAACCGGTCAGGGTGATTCGTGGATTCAAACTAAATTCACCATTCGCCCCGTCCGAAGGGTACAGCCCCTCTCATTTTCACGTATCCGGGCTGATGACAGACATGATTACAGATACAGGTATGATGGTCTCTATGTCGTTGAGAAGGTGAGGGTCTGCATCGCCGAAGACGCACTTTGTTTATCTGGTCATTTCAGGCATGGATGGAAAAAGGTCTAAACAACGGCGGCTTCTTGGTTTGCAAGTTCATTTTCCGAGTAAGTCTGTAGACCGCTTTCCAATGATCTTAGCACTTAGTATTGTCCAGCGAGTGCCAGGACAGTCTCCCTTGCAGAGGCGATCCGTAGAAGAGATAGATGATGATGATGATGACGACGACGACGATATAGATGAAGGTCTCACGGCTGTCCAAAATTGAGCAGGACTGCCAGCACGCTGCCAACGCCAGTGTGACAACAAGAAAATCAACACCTCATCTACTATGAAATTGACATCTACGTGCTTGCTTCTCCTGCTTATCTTACCTCCATGCGATGTAGTACACTTTCCTGCTTTGCTTTGCGCTTATTCTGTCGAGGTACCTTCCTGTGTATAATGATATATGGGTGCTGTATTGTACATAATCAAAGTGTTTTTTGAATTGCATGGGCACCCACCACCAGTATCCTAGGCATCAAAGCCCAAGGGCTCAATGTCCAGCTGCTGCTGTGCTCTGATGACCTCAGCTGCTAGTCCGGTGGGACTAGACATGGTTCTCCTTGATCCATTTTGATATCCTCAAGAAAGTCTCGGGCATCATCTTGGTTAGTAAACACCCTTTCTAGGTTTTGTTGTGAGTAGTAGGATAATGTGTCGCTAAAGTTCCCAACAGTAGTGGCTACGTTTCTTTTTGCATCCATTAGCGATGTCAGGCCTGTGTATCCTTGCTTTGTTGGAGTTAAGTGGCAGTATCCCTCAATTCTATCCATCAATCGCTACGAGCGGTAAGTAGATGTACTCGTACAGTACACATCAACATAACTACGCCAACCCACGCAGGGTGTCTTGTAGGTAAAGTATCCGAACTTAGGAGTGACTATGCAGGCCATGGCACGTCGGGATCTCGTGATAATCGTAAGGCAAGTGATTGATTTCTCTGGGTTGACGCTCCAGAGCATACAATGTAATCGATCTATCGCATATCCAAAGGTGGAATCCAGTCGGGTACATTGTCCCAGGAGAATCGTGGTGCCGCAAAGGCAGCACGTACATCGTCCGGTAACAGCGAGGAATAATTCGCTGGTAATAACGCGTCGTATGGGTCTAAGCCTGGCCTGTACGTCGACTTCGCATTTGCGAAATTTGGGGCAGCAGATTTGGCATGAGGCTTAGGTGCGCCTGTGGATGCATTTGGCGATACGGCTTGACCAAAGACCGACTGTTGAGGTGCGACAGGCGCGCCAAAGGCAGAGGTTTGTGTAGTTGATTGACCAAAAGCAGTGCTTGCAACTGGTCGACCAAAGGCAGACGTGGCAGTGGTGGGTTGGCCAAATACCGACGTAGGTTGACCAAATGGCGCTGCTGTTGCTGGCGACATCGAAGATGCTGTGGATGCCTGCCCAAAAGTAGAAGGTGGGTTATTGGTGGCGCCGAAAGGGGACGTCTGCTCAAATGTAGGTCCTGACGTCGAGCCGAAGGCGCTAGGTCTCCCAAAAGCTGAATCCGTCGAGGTAGAATTCACGTTACCGAATGCTGATTGAGCCGGCTGGGCACCGGCACCGGTGCCGCTGAAGGCGGACTGTCCAAAAGCTGGCCCAGTGGAGCTGGTGGGCGCAGCGGTTGCGAATGCAGATGGCCCTGCTCCAGCGAAGGCAGAGAAACCACCGCTGTTCGCAGCTGCCCCACCGAAGCCAGGTTTGGCGGCAGACTGACCAAAAGCAGAAGAGGGTTGTCCGAAGGCAGGGGCACCGAAAGCAGGTGTCCCAAATGCTGAAGCTCCTTGAGGCTGGCCAAATGCCGACGTCGAACCAGAGCTCTGCGAGCCAAACGCTGAAGGTTGTCCGAAAGTAGAAGGGTTCCCAGCACCAAATACAGAACTTGAACTCGATCCCGGCAATCCAGACAGACTATTGGGTGGGTCTGTCCCAAGGCTGTTTCGCTTCGCGGCTTCGAAGGCACTTTTTGGATCGTTACGCACATTGGCGAAGATTTGCTCGGCATTGGCAAATGCGTTCTGCTCGTATTGAACCTGTCTCCCATAGGATCAAGTAATTGTTTGAATAAATGCGTGTATAGCAACGAACATATTCGTTAATATTGCCGTTTCGCGCAGCAGTAAAGGCTTTCAAACGAAGCTCTTCACATGATTCATCGAGTGATGGTAGGAGATTTTTCTCGTGTTTCGCGGGCCCATAGGATGATAGTGGCCATAATGGTTTATCTATTTTGATTTCGAAATCTTTGGTCATAGTTTCGAGGCTGTGGGGCGAGGCGTCAGCCCAATTGAATGTGATAGGAACGAACTTGTCCCGTGCCTATACGGAATAGTCTTTTGGACATTAGCGGGTGTCCATGTCGAGCCTATCGATAATGAGGGGTGTGCCCAATATTAAAGGTACAAATGACTCACCGTTGAAGGCAGAGCGTCGATCTGCTTGGGGGTTCTGAAGGTGTTCATTTCGACATTGGTTGCCAAACTTGCATGTACCGCGTAGAAAATATTGACAGACTGCCTGTATGACGATAAGCGTGGATGAATGCTGATATACGGAGCCCTCACCATGGTCGGTTGTTTCGAAAGGGGGCGCGTGACTCGGGTGTGTTCACTCCCCGGGCTCCCGGACCGCATTCACCTACCCACGGACGGCGCAACTCGCAACTACGACGACTCAGTGATGTAGATGACTTCCTTCCAAAGCTTGCAAACCCTTTCTGAACCAGTCCGTACAAGACTACGCTCTACTCAAATTCTAACTTCATTGCCTCAAGTTGTGTCTGAACTTGTCCAAAACGCCCTTGATGCCTCGGCGTCCCACATTGACATCGGGGTTGACTGCCAAGAATGGGAATGCTGGGTCAAAGACGACGGCCATGGTATACCCAGAAGTGGCCTAGATATGCTTTCGAAGAGTTATGAGCCTGGGAGATATAGTATGTCCCTCCTTCATCAATCATCGGCACCAGTCAGACCAATTTTTCCGTCAGACACATCCAAGGCCTATAGTCTAGGCTCCCTTGGTGAAGTCTGCACTTTCGGATTTAGAGGAGAAGGTATCGTACCCCTTTTCAGCTCTCAGATATGTTCGTTGACGATTGCGCAGCACTAGCGTCTGCAGCTGATGTGTCATGCCTAGAAATCTCCTCCCGGACATCCATCTCCCGGGAGACCTGGTCTATCATAACTAAAGTGCATGCCCCTATATTGTAGCCGTTACTCTTATTTAACAAATCTTGAAGAATGGCCACTGCCTGTACAATGGACCATCCACCCGTTGGCGAATGGAACGTCCGGGAACAGTTGTTTATCTTCGTGACATATTTCACAACGTGAGTTAGGCCAAAATGCGGGGCTCTCACTGTGAGACATTTTAATCGTCTGTATAGCTGCCGATTCGGCGCCACGCTCATCCTCGCCCATCGAAGACAATGGAACTTGTTTGCCGAGAAATAGAAACCTTAGCGTTAGTATTTCCTAGGGTGTCATTCTCCGTTACAACTATGCGAGCACCGTCGGAAATTGGGCCTCATACCGACCGAGTGCTGAACATTCCGAAGGTCCTGGAATTTATATCAAATCTTCGACTTTACTAACCGGAAACCAGCTAGACATCGTCCATCCTGTCTACCTTTCGTCACATCAATGGTAAAACCCTTGTCGATGTACGTACGCATATTCTGTGACCTAATGCTTCAATTTTGTTCATTTTTGCTCAGGAAGTAGACGAGATCACTGCGTCATCAGGCGCAATGAAACTCGAAGGGTTTATTAGTCTTAGAGGGGCTTTTACGAAGGAAAGTTTTCCCTGCATGTTCGTACTCGGTTACAACTGACGGGGATCTTACGAGTAGGTTTATCAATACATTTGTCAGTATTCACTGTTCAATGCCCGTGCTCTTTCGTTGATTTCTGACCAGATATCAACCATCACCCACTTTCTTCGTCTCACATTCTGCATCGCACTATCCATCACACTTTCTCCAACAGTGACTTCTCGAAGCGGGTGCGAGGCCAGTGCATTTTGGAGGAACACGTTTGTGACTGATGTAATATAGGCCTCATGCCCAGATGATTATCCTCGGAGTCAGTGATACAGTTATATCGTTGGGTATCGCTAAAAATTCTTTGCAGATACTCGGCGCTCTCCACGTAGACTCGATAGAAAACCTGTATACGTGCTTAGCTTGACAATTCCGCCAAACGATATCGATAATTGTTTAGAGCCGGGGAAATCATCGATACATGTTTCCGTAAGCCCACAACTCGAGAGGTGGATTTGCACGTCATTGAATCAGTTGTCAGAATGAAGACGCCATCGTGGCTTTCGTTGACTCTACCATTCACGCCTTCCTACTTCGTCACAGATTCCTTATTAATAACGAAGACAGATCCACACGGCAAAAAAGGCGGAAGACGAAAGCTGGGGAGCGTTTGTCGGGAGATAAACCATCTGATATACGAACTCTGAGGCGGGCGTCTTCTGAAGCCATGGCACCGTCCCATGTACAGTCCACTACCCGCGGAGGGGTCGACGCGCCACTGTTACAAGTCAACCTCGTTAGTGACATCGAGTTTTCCCGACATTCTTTGATTTGATTTCCTCCATTCAGGATCGTGACAATGATGATAAAAATGACATTGCCTGGATAGACCCCAACTCCGGCATCACGTTTCTAGTCGATAAGAGGACAGGCCATTCGTATCCCCGCACTCCGCTAACTCGTGGAATTGATGAGGACAACCCACGTGCTGTGAACTCCGCGAGAACAACTCTCGTAGCCTCCAATTCTGCAGACAACGAAGGGCAGGCTCCACAATGGATCCTCGATGCCTTAAAGGTGAGTGTTTAATTGCACGTGCAGAAAGCACAAACTGACCAGCATCACGAAAGGAAAACACCTCATATTTCGTTAAAGAGCCACCAATACCTACCGTCTCGCAACGACTTCTAAACATTCTCTCGTCCGAAAATACTACACCTCCAGCATGTGCTACATGCCCCAATGGCTCCCTCTCTTTCGCCTTCGATGAACATTCTACACAGAACCTTCAAAGGGATGATCTTAGCCGTATGAAGGTGATAAATCAACTTGACAGGAAGTTTATCGTTTGTACCGTCGATGTAGTCGGAGAAAGCGTCGATGACTGCCAAGCCTCTGGCACTCCAAAACGCATGCTTGTTCTCGTTGATCAACATGCTGCCTCTGAACGAGTGCGTGTGGAAGGTTTCTTGAAGACCCTGTGTCACCACTTTCACCATCCTCAAAGTAATGGGGACAAAACCGCGTTCCTTGTTGAACTGAACCCGCCACGTCCTATTCTTCTCAGTCGAAGGGAGGCGATTGTCCTTTGCTGTGGCACCAAGAACATGTTGGGACGATGGGGTTTTGACATAAGCTGGCCAGAATCTGAGAGTCATGATAAAAACACCAGTCAGGATGCTTGTGAACAAATCCTAGTGTACCGTATACCGCAGGTGGCAGGTGAGAAGGTACGACAAGATCCGCCCTGTGACCAAGCGTTATTTATCCCATTCACTAGATTCTCGCAGGTGATGAACTCCGAAATTTCCTCCGAGAGCACGCGGCGGAATTGGAGAACGATGACGTATTTCCAGCCTTGGGATCGGAGATGCACGGCGTAGATGAAGATCCCCCTATATGGCACAAGGCGCTCCGTTGGTGTCCAAGGAGTTTACTCGAGCTTGTCAATTCAAGAGCATGCAGAGGTTCGCATTTATGAATGGTAACCGAACTCAACTGACACTTGTGAAGGTGCCATAATGTTCAATGACGCCTTGTCACTTGACCAATGTGAAAGATTGATGACCCAACTTGCCGAGACTGCGTTTCCCTTTCAGTGTGCACATGGAAGGTCGGTTTCGGTTTATTTCCCAGGCACAGACACCGGACCTCATCCTCTGACGTAAACCTGCCATTGTCTTTTCCGCGCTTGTAGGCCATCCTTAGTACCACTAGCAGGGACACTAGAGCATACCTCAGGACAGGGACGACGACGAAAAGTTGACTGGGTGCGAGGAGGATCTGTGTTAGCACCATTTTGGGGGGTTGGGGACCTGGACAGGATTGATTTCGGGCCAGGAGATGGAGATGGATCAGGTGGATCCGACTCGGAGAAAAGCGCTCACATGTTTTGTGAACCCGTGACGTCACCCTTCCCCGCATTAATATAAGAGGAGGTGTCGCTCAGTGTAATCCATTGTATTCCTTAGCACCAAACACCTCCAATACGCATCGTATTCTTTAGTCACCATGGGAAAATCATTCACTAAGGTCGTTTACAAACCTGACCCCAATTCATCGGATGTCTTCATCGTCGTCGTCAACCCTCTAGAGGTGCGTGCGATCACGAGAGCCACCAATAGACTCGCTCAACATCCCTCTAGTATAGGAAATGGAAGGATGGAGGTATATCCTTTTACATTCATATCAATTAAACCAGCTGAAATCCTTTCAGACAGGTAGAATCCCTTTTACGATGGTCCTTTAGGTCTTGCATACGGGACCTGACAAATGACTGTTCTAGGACTATTCCTTTAGTTGACGTGGTCGACTGTACGTGATTTCTGACTATCTGGGCAGCAGCGTGGCCTCATCGCGAGTCTGGGTCGATCACAGCGTTCAATATATTCTCATCGAATCAAGGACCACAAGGACTCCTTGGCCATCCTTCAAAGCAGGAACTCGACAATGAATTTGGCACCCATGTAGACGTTGATGTCATTCAGCAGATCCTGGAGAAGGGCAAAGAGGAAGCCGGCGAAAGCATCACTTCCGGAAAGTGGGTAAGCAAGAATGATTCAAAGGGTGGCGCCTACTTGGACAGTCGGGGTGGTAACAGAACAACGGGTATCTGAGTGGAGTAAAGAAAAGGTCGTTTCAAAGGCGCAACGTTAGGAGATACAATTGTACTGTGCTGTGATATCAAGGTTCTCATGTATCCTCGTAGCGAGCAATGATTTCTCAATCTGTTCTTTGAAAGCATAGCCCCGATGTTACCTTGCCGGAGTGGTTAACGGGATCGCCTGCTAAGGTCACATGACTTTGCATTCAGCGGTTGGGCTTTGCCCGCGAGTGTTCGAATCGCTCAGGTAACGTTTCTTTTGCTTCAGATACCCACAACGATGCAATATATCTGGCTCGATTGCGATCCGGTATGCATATTCGTTTTGCCACAATACTCTTCTAACTTTATAATTTAACCACACCAGGGACATGACGATGCTACTGCCATCTTGTTGGCTATTCATTGTCAGAATATACACCTTCTTGGCGTTTCCACTGTAGAGTACCCGCGTTGATCATATGTATCCTATGAAACACTCTCTGAGCCGCTCACAAGGTCCACGGGAATACCTCTGCCGAGAATACTAGGAGTAACGCAGCACGATGCTTGCACGCATTCGCAGCCCCGGACCACGTCAAGGTGTATGGCGGTGCAACGATGCCGCTCCTGCGACCTGTCAGATATGATAGCGAGATTCACGGACCTGATGGGCTAGGCGGTTTGGAAGGACTTCCCCCTGCCGACTCGAGTCTAGTGCAAGCGCGCATCGACGATCGCATCGCCATCGAGGCCATGGCCAACGCCATCAGGCAGACGTGGAACGATGGTGCGGGCGTCAAGGTCACCATCGTAGCGTCTGGACCTTTGACAAACGTTGCGCTCTTCGTGAGCGTTTACCCGAACCTTTTACGCGCCATCGAAAGGATCGTCTTCATGGGTGGTGGAATCGGCGTCGGCAATCGTTCCGCGGTAGCAGGTCCGTCCGTCTCTCCGTCTCTCTCCCCTCTTTGGACTCGCAGGACATGTTCGGCTAAACTGTCGGCATCGCAGAATTCAATATTTTGTGCGATCGTCAGTCTTCCTTATCTACCGTTCCTCACAATGATCCCTGCGCTTAATTCGCTT
>QLPC01013204.1:19559-30937 GCA_003314055.1 Lactifluus hygrophoroides
AGTCAGCTCCGCCATACACTTTCGACGCTCATTGCTTTCTTTAAAGAGGCATACAAGGCGACTTTCGATTTTATGGACGGGCCACCCCTCCATGATGCATTGACGATAGCTTACGTCTCTCAACCAAATTTATTCACTATACAACGGTATAGGGTAGATGTAGAATTGAGCGGGACTCACTCGGCTGGAGAAACTGTGGCGGACGTCTGGGGATACCTGAAGGTAGATGACACCTGGGGTCGAACGGGCAAGAATTGCGAAGTTGCGTTGGATCTTGACGTCTGTATCGCACCTCACATTTCTCTTGATCGGATGTTAACCAGAAACTTCCTAGCTCCCAGCATTTTTCGAGATGTTACTTGGTTGCGTTGCAAGATGCGACGAAGTATCGCCGCTTAATCGTAAATGCACGTAAAGTACTATGAGTTAAGCAATTTATAGTACAAGGAATGGATGAATGTATAGATTCGTGGATTTGCAAAGTGGATCATAATGTCAGCTGCTCACTTCACCCCCTTCCTCCATCGATAAACATCTTGCTGAGTGGCCGTCTTCCCGGCCGCGCCCTGCGCTTGCCATCACGCATGCTACGAATAGTTTGATCAAGAGCGCCTTGTTCTATCGTCTTGGAGCCTGCTGCCCGACCCTGCGAGCTCGGAGGAGCCAACAGCTGAGCATCATGAGATGTCTTGAAGATCTAGCATTTGACATAAGAAACTCCTACATCCAATGAACAAACAAGATACAGACCGGTTCTGATGTGGGTCCATCGATCTCGACGGTAGTTATGATTGGCGGCTTGATCGTTTGGGCCTTCTCTTCTGTATCGTGGACTTCCAAAGCCGCTTTCTGTGAATAGTCGTTTTCTACTCTTCAAGCCTTAGTAAGGAAAAGCAGATATCTTACCTGCAGGGAAGAGGAGAAAGATAGGACCAACGCGAAGAAATCTTCTGGTTTTGGCGAGTCTGGTGAGTCCGGGCTCTCGCCATAGTAAACAAGTAAGTTCTGAAGATCTGCCTCAAGGGCGGATCCAAGCTTAGACATCGCATCAATGGTGACACGCTCCTTAATTAGGAACGGCTGGCACACACCCCTTGAGTATGGTTTCAGTTCTATCTTTTGAGATTGACTTACCTCCATAACGTCAACAAATCGGTCTTGAGACACAGATACTCTTGCTTCCCTAGCTTGTCTCACTTCATCCTGAATGTGGTTTAAACCGCTGACCAGGGTATAGATGGAAGATGTTAACCCCGAGACGGATACTGCATACTGATTAGATGAAGTACCCTGCCGTCCAAGTAAGGGCTTACCTCGCGCAGCGGCTTCTAAATGGGGCATGTCCTCGAGAAAGGTTATCAAGGTCGGGTCAGCACGCAAAAGTACGAGGGCAATATAATGAAGTAACGTCGGGCATTTGGGGCCACCCATAGACTTTGTGTCACGTAACTAGACCCATAGTAATATGAGGCACGACAAAACAAAGCACAAAAATCGAATGACCTTCAACAGAGCTTCCAGCTTGAAACCGCGAGCCCCGCCACGGAAGCTGGAGCTGTTGAGGGCATTTCCCACAGTGAGGATAGCCTAGCGAGTGTGAGACATAGTCAAGTCCGTGAAGTAGAACGCACCTGAAGGACACGCTTGAATCTCTGTGAAGTTTTGAGTTCACGTGACGCGCTATGAAGAATATCTAGTTCTGGTCGTATCTCTTCAATGTCGAGTTCCAGCCTTCGCCGGTAAATCATGGATTGCAAGCGGTGGACGATCCTCGGGATATCCATGATCTAGATGGCGTATTTCAGCTTACACCCGCTACAACGGAGCCAGAACCCACCTGATAGAAGAACTGGTCTGCCTTAGCGAGTGTACGGACATCTCCGAAATCCTTGAGCCGAACGATTTCTTCCGCAGTAGGCGTCTGCCTCTCCATCGCCTTTAAATCATCTACAGAAAGCGCATTGTCGTCTAATTCAAGAAGGGCCTTCCGAATGTCTGCTGGGGTCAGTTTTATTCTTGAGAGCATGATAGCTGCAAAAATGTAAGTGAAGGGTCCAAAGACGAGGTGGACCACTTGCCAATGTTATTAGCTCGTGTTATGTCTAGCAGCGTAGTTACAGATGCTTTCCTCGCAGAGTTTGTACGCTGCGACGGAAGGTCCAAAGCACCGTTGAGGGTAAACGTTGATTCCAGGTCATCCAGAGAGAATACAGTATCGGAAGGTACATCATTCCACACAGACGATGTTAATGCGGCAGGCTGTAATTTGTTCCAAAAGAAGGGTCGCAATCGCTTAGCTGGCTCTGCTGCACGTGATTTCCCAAAGCGGGCGGTGGGAGGCGGAGGCACAGAACCACCGCCCGACGGAGATAACGCAGGTGGCGGTGGTGGCGGAGGAGGAGGAAGCCCTGCACTACTCGGAAAAGTAGGTGGTGGTGGCGGTGGTGGCGGCGGCGGCGAACAACTGGGATCAGTCTCTGCATGGAGTAGGATAGGAGGCGGGGGTGGAGGTGGAGGTTGAAGTGGTGTAAGGGAATGGGTTAACGATTCAGGTACGAATTGCGGTCCTAGCGACGGCAGAGGTGGTGGCGGTGGAGGTGGAGGTGGAGGTGGAAGTGGAGGTGAAAGAGAAAGCGGTGGCGGAGACGGCGGTAGAGATGCATGTGGGAGCTGAGAGGTCTCATCAGAAACGGTTGCTGGGGTTGCCACAGGTTTGGTGTTGGTTGGTCGCGGTAAGGGAGGTGGAGGAGGGGCAACCTGTGTTTTGAAGTCCTTCTCGGTGATGAATTTAGGTTTGGCAGCCAACTGAATTTTCAAGTCTGCCAACTCTTCCTTAAGTGTAGCTAATTCCTCCTCCTTCCGAGTCATATTTTCGATCGCCCTTGACGCAAGGAGGGCAGCATCGACGTCGGTGTCTGCCTCCCTGGATTCTCCTCGAGATCGAATTCGAGAATACACAGATTCGAGAGCTCGCTTTAAGTACAAGATGTCCTTGTCCTTCTGTGCAATTGCGGTTTCTAATTCTGCAACCTGATCAATGATGAGTATAATTACAACAAATTGATCAGTGCGTGAAGAGACCTGAATCTTGAGCTTTGCGGTCTCATTCATGACGCTAGTCCACTTAATTTTCTCTCGTTCCCGTTTGGCTCGTTCATCCTATCTCGTCCGAGTTGGGTCGGTTAGCGAAAACTAGCTCAGGCACCAATTAGTATGCGGGAAAGACGCACACTTTCGCGAACGTCAACAGGATTCAATGACTTCCAGTGATCAAGTTCGGACTGCAGCTGAATGACCTGTTTCTCTCTTTGAACCAAGCGTTGGACCAACCCATGGAGGCTCTATCGAGATGATTAAAATAAGTGGACGATGGGAAAAGTCGACATACCTCTTGCCCACCCTTCCCCCTTGAGTTAAGGACTGGAGCACTTGAAGACAAAGCCTTCAGAGTGTTGAGCTCGGCCGTCTGCTGATTGAGATCCTCTTGCAATTGCAAACGCTTTGGGCATCATTTATTCAACGGTGCTGTTTGAGCGTATATCCAGACCCACCTCGGTCGTTAAGTGCTCAATTTGTCCTTCGAGAGTTTCTATAAGGGCAGCTCTTGCCCCGTCCCCTGCGTCACCTATTTCAACGGAGCTACCAGTGATTCCTTGCACGGTTTTCGTGAACTCGTTAAGAAATGGTCGCCAGCCACCCTGCCTAGTAAATATCAGATATGGCCAAAGATCGAGGAGAGCTGTCGCACAGATCGCCGATAGAACTAGCTTGTTCAACAAAAGTTACGATAATCGAGGACAAATCTGTCGCTAAAAAGCTAGGAGGGTATGACGCTCAAGACTATCGTCAAGTTGTTGCGAGCCATACTTTTCCCTTTGAGGTTGGAACAGAGGTATCAACGCTTTAAGCACTCTGATGACCTTATCATAGTCTTCGGTGCGTGATCTCGTCAAAGTGATAAGTTCTTCCAAAGTCGACGCGAGTTCGGAATTAACGTGGCGATCGCCAGCTCGAAAGAGGTTCAATGCACGTTCTCGCATGTCTTCTTCATCTTCGAATTTCTCTTCTGTGTAAACGTCCAACTGCGTTACCAAAGTTTCAGGCGGCCTTATGTAACGTAAGGTCTGGCACAGTTGAGCGGAAAGTAGAATTGATGGCAAACACTTAACACTCACAACTATAACTTCATTTAAACCCCGTCTACCGAACTCCTCACGAAGTAGAATCCGTTCTTCAAGAGATTCGGGACCATTTGTGAGGGCATTGACTAGGACCATGGATGCCGTGCGCGCTTCCCAGGACCCATCATCCTCAGAGGGCTGGGCCGCGCTCCCCATAATGTCATTTGGATCAACCTCAGGGAGACGCAAAGACGAGATGAGTTCCTCGAACCGAAATGCTTCTTCAAATACGACACGATAATCTGACATTGCTGCCATAACAAGTTTGTGCCCCTCTGGAATGGCTAAAACGCATATGGCGGCTAGAAGGTCAGATACCAAAGCTCGCAGTTTGGACGAGGAGTGGTGTAGAGAATAAGCGATATGCGTGATTGTTGTCGGTGAAGCAAGAACCGCATTGAACCCCGACTGTACCGGGTTATGCTTGACGTCAATTGGATAGGGACATCAACCACCAGCTCACCTCTGTGTTGGACAAAACCCTGAGGATCTTCATGACTTCCAGAAGTACAGCACCTTCCATATCGGTGAGGTGTTTTCTCTTGCCTGCCCTTCCAACGAGACCGGCTAGTATAGCACTAAGGACATCCAACCCAGCCTCTGTCTCAACAAATTCTTTCACCCAGAACACGCGAGCAGTGGACAGATGAACTCGTAACGAGATCAGGTATTTCACCAACTTTGTGTCAAGAGCCTTGCCTTTGATACTGTCTACGTACCACTTTGGAGTCTTTCCTTCCTTCTGCTGGCCCTGGATTTGAGAGTCCTTCTCACCGCCGGAAGAAGCCCACCAGCTCGACCAAAGTCCACCTGTGGTCTGGGGCTGAAGGGGTTGGGATTCTTCCGTTGCTTTCGTATTCTGGGTTTGGGCAGACATCCAGTTAGGGTCGGGCTTCTCACCTTTGCGGTTTGAGCTCGAAGCGGATGCAGGGGGAGTAACGCTCGCCACGCCCCATCCCGTAATCGATAATCGTTTCATTAGGCCAGAGTCTCCAGTAAGCTGAGGGACAAGACGGGGTAATAGATGACCCGCGCTCGAAGGGCCGTACGTAGCAGAATGTGATAGCTGCGAAAAATGTGAATGAGGCTTCTGGAGAGCAACTCTAGACTGCCTGTGTTGTCCCAAAAGATACATCTTCCTGTCTTCAGGAAGTTGATGCATTGCCTGGCGCTGAGGCTCTTTCAAGCCCAAGTCATCCTGTGCAGCATTTCAGAAAACCTCGCATGAGATTTATATCCCCGTACATACTAGCATCTGCTCAAAATCGTTCGTGTCCAAATCGACGTCGCTAACACCAGCGTGGATCGTGCGACTATCAACCTCGCCGTTGATTCGCTCCATGGGTTTGGGCTCGCTGACGCTCATCCTTTCGGATGTCGAATTCTCACGTACTCTATGTGGGGACGTGGGTGTCAAAGGGCGGAGCCAGCTCTCGAACACGCTAGAGAGTCGAGCCTGGGAAAGAGATTGGCGCCAATCAGTGGGCGTTGTCTTCGACGGCGACGGAGGAGACGAGTCGGAAACTGGACGGGGATTCCTTTGCTTAGCTGTTCCGTCGCCACTGTCTTCTTCTTCCGATGATTCCATATCCTGAACTGCCTTCATTGTGGACTCAGATGGTTCAAGTGACACAGAAGACGTAGGGCGGGGCCGTGAGCGGCGGTACCATTCGTCCGGTACTGAGAACCGAAAGGAACGCCTTGCCTTCGCGGAAAAGGTTGGTGGGACCTGTGGAGAGTTAAACAATTCGAAGAAGGGTGTGTCTGATGATAATGTGACAGCCCCTTGGGGGACAAAGTACGCGTGTTAGTTGACAGAATGGGAGCAGCTACATGCAACTTACTCTCGGCATCATCTTCGGCCCAAACCTCTTCTAATATATACTGCACAACAGCTCCACCAGGCCCAGGTACAGACCTGGTAAGTCCAAGAGAGTCTAAAATGTGTTCGACAACTTCTCGGACAGTAGTGACCGTTGAGAAGAAGCACTTCCAAGTGAAACCATCGTGAATTTCAGGGACACGAAGAAATGATATCGTAACGGACAACGAGGGATGCAGAGAGACGAGGCGCAAAAGAGGGGCATGAAGATGGGAGGTCAAGGCGAAGGCCGAGAAATGACGCTGAAGTGAGGGATCTGGCGGCGTAGTCTGAATCAAGGGAGCAACTTTGGTGGTCTCATCTAGAAGACCTGAAACCAGACTCGTAAAGTTGGGCAAAATAGAATAATCTTCAGAGACAAACCTTCTCCCAAAGACTCTAACTCATCTTCCTCCCATTGTCGACCGGGTGACTCTTTTCGAACCAGCTGAATAGCCCAACCGCGAGGGGACAGGCCACCGAGGATGTCCGACTTTACTTCATCGAGGGCAATTAATGAATTGATGACGTCACCGACAGTGCCATCTTGTTGTATTGAAGCAAAGTGAAGGGATCCAGATGGTAGGACGGTTGGTACAATGAGAGTGTCATCGGGCATTAGGGAGAAAGACAGCAGTAATCGAGAGCCAGAGTACAAAACGTACAGCAAGATAAACAGAGTAACAGATAGTGTACTGTACATGACTAAGCAAATGGACGCTACACCTGTGAAGAATCGGTATCCACAGCTGGGTGGACCATATAAAACACCCGCACGTCCCCGCCCTGTGTGCTACTCTCATCCGTGGATGTGGGTAGCGAGTTTTGCACGTCACCCGTAATCTGGATAAGATAATTGTCCTGGATGCTGATAGGTGAGCTTCTTCGGCGGCGGATCAACCAAAGTGCCTGACCTTGACAAGCTTTCGCAGAACCTTCATGATGAGCTCCTTTTCGTACTCTAACTCGTCCACATCTTGAATCTCCTCTTCTTTCATTTCCAGGTACCAATCGATGAGTTCGTCTCGATCGATTCCCTTGCCGGTCTCCCTCTCGACTGCAGCGAGATGCATGACAATCAGACTTTGCAGAGTCATGTACTTGTCATGCGTGATGACCATCCTGCGTTTTGTAGATGCAGGGCCATTACTTGCATCATTTTGTGGGGTTTTAGGAGTCATCAAACCCTGCGGCTGGGTGCTAGTCGACCCATCTGTTCCTGAGGGCTCGGCATACAAGGGGTCCGTCATTTCAGTATCGTCACCGGCTCCAGACATTGCGACATCTTGGCTATCGTCTTCATTTGCTTTGGACTGTACATTGCCGCGGGCGGTTACTACTTCCTCCTCATCGAAGTCTATATCATCTTGTTCAACGTGGATGATAGATTGTCGCAGGAGACTGTACGCTTCTCGGACGAAGGCAGGCGTTATCTGTAAGTTGAATTGGTTTTCGCCCCGCTCTACTCACGAGGGACAAGGCACTTACCTCTGAAGTACAGTTTGCTCGAGCGATTGCCTCGCTTAGACGGATCATACTTTCAAGTTGACGAACAGTGATACGATAAGAATTCCGGCCTGTGCCAGTACCATCGTCTTGACGAAGAATTCGATACTTCTCGACCAAAATATCTGCAGCTTCAGGTGTAAGCTAAAACCAGCCCAGTTCAATATTGTCAACACGAAGTCAGTCTTATTACGGGACAAACCTTAGGGTTGAAAGTCCTAGCATACCGTATGTACCTCTGCAGAGCTTCCGTACTAAATTCCGGATGCAATGCTTCGTCTCGAAAACGATGCACATTAACGATGTGTTTCGCTATATTGAGATCAACTTTCTCGTCGCATTCATCCAGAACGACGAAAAACAGGTCGAAACGGCTCATGATCGGAGCAGTCATAGCAACGTTTCCTCGTAGCGTCTTCTTGCGATCATACCTGCCCCCGATAGGGTTTGCGGCGGCAAGAATGGATGTACGCGCGTTGAGTGTAGCGTGAATGCCAGCTTTCGCGATGGATATGGTCTGTTGTTCCATCGCTTCATGAATTGCAACCTGGTCCGAGATGTCCATTTTGTCGAACTCGTCAATAGCACAGATTCCATTATCAGCAAGCATCAATGCACCAGCCTCGATGGTGAAGTCTCCAGTCTCTTCGTCTTTGACGACTGCAGCAGTAAGACCCGCTGCCGATGAAGCCTTTCCAGAGGTATAGACTGCACGGGGAAGGAACGAGCAAATATATCTGTACAAAGCTGATTAGGGTCTAGTAGCGTACGATTTAAGGAAATTTCACTTCAAGAATTGAGATTTTGACGTTGATGGATCACCAATAATACAAATATTGATATCCCCGCGAAGATGCATCCCTTCCGAGGTCTGTTTATGCACACCCCCCATGAGCTGAAGCAGCAAGCCCTTTTTGACGATCTCATGCCCGTAGACAGTCGGCGCGATACTCTCCACCAATCGAGAGTAGATGTGGTCCGACTCGATCATACGTTTGAGCTCCTCGAATTCAGGCTCTGTTAGGGATTTCGCGAAAGCCAAACCGTCAACTTCTCCGTCTTCCTCTTCGCCTCGGATGTTTGTAGATCCCTATAGAGCATGTTAGCATTTAGGAAGCGCCGGGTATCCATGTGATTCTTACCCTTCCATCAGCATCATGTACCATACAAGCCAAGAATGCGGTTTTGTACTGCAGATCGCGGACGCCGAGACTTTTCAAGCCAGTCACGCCACTCCCACCGACAGCGTTTGCACTGCTTGCACCATTTCGGTTGGCCTCTCGTTGGAGTTCCGCATTGTTACCACCAGGAAGGCCGAGCTGGCTAACATCCGGAACGACTATGAATGTGCCAGAGAAGACGCATTTATCGCCTGCCTTCGCGCGTTCGACGAGTTCAGAGCGAAGAATAACGTCTAGAGACCGAGGCATAGATCCTGTTGGGATTTCAGACGGGTTCTCCTGAATACGAACTTTCTGCCAGTCGGTGAACTTGGACGTATCGATCTGAAGCTGCCACGCTGAGCGATTGCCGCAAGTAGGGTTCGGGCATAAATTGGGCTGAGATCAGAAAATATACATTCAGTGGACGAAATTCTACCGGGAGTTTTCGAAGACTTACTTCTGTATACTTAAATTGTTGCTCGATTTCGTGCACGAGCGCTCCGCATACCTCGCATATAAAGCTACCAAAGAGTAGCTCTGGCCTGACTTCGCTTGTGCGTGTCACAGTTCCGCTGATGCTCATCAAGGTTCCGATCTTATCTGTCCTGAGATCCCGGATCGCAGAAACTAATGGTAGATGGTAGAAGGCGACGCTAAACTCGCGAGATTGCAAGTTTGTCGAATCCATTGCAGCTGAAGTAGGATTGATCTTGAGGTATTCTGGTTCGTATTCCGCAACGAGGTTGTGAAGAGCCTTGCGAAGGTATGGTAGAAATCGGTAATACTGCTTTTGAATGGCATCGGCGAGGACGTCATCCTTTTGCAAGAGATGTCCGTAGTCAACGTAGAGCGTAGTGAGTTGGTACTCGCGCATAGTGTGAATTTGCTCGACGTAAATGAGTTCACCATCACCGGCAATAGGGATATCATCGTCTGAAGCAGGTGTTCCAGAGAGGTTCACATCTTCTGTAAAACTGAGTATGCTCACTCAATGTAAATAAAATCGCGAAGCGATACGCAGCTCACGTCTTCAAAAATGTCCCGAAAGCCTCCGCAACACTCTCGCCCACAGCGTCCTTCACAATGGGTACATCTCCGTTAAGCTGCTCAGCTCTCGGCCTTCGTCTCCTTCTTGAACCAGCCTCAGTAGCATTCTCTCGAGAGTCATTCCCCTCGTCTCCAAAGCTAAGCACGTCGGTGGTATGACGCGTTGCCTGCCTTGTAGATGATTGCGCGTTAGGGGACTGAGAAGGCTGAGGTGCACTGCTTGGAGGGAGAGATGAGAGCGGGAGAGGAGGAGAGGACAATTGTACTGAATCCATGGCTGGGGATAGTCAGACCTGGGTGCGATAAAGTCTCTGAAACGACGCGAAGTATAAATGAGCGTGGCGCGACCCTTAACGCGAAAGTGCCTGCCCTTCAGCAATCCACGTGACTGTGTGACTACATCGCACTTCCCCAGGTGGACTAACACACTTTGCCTATTGTATTATTCAAAATTATGATATTAGGGGGCTATAAAATACTGGGGTATCCAGATGATCTAGAATAACAAGTTGAACTCATGGCAACATGCACTGACTAGCCACGACCGTACAACATTCAAGCTCAGTAACAAAACGGTGGGAGATCAACGTGCGTAGCTCGCTAATCGATGTTGGAAGTGCATTAAAAGCAGGGTAATGGTATAATAGCAGAAGAGGGAGGAATGAAGGTCTTACACATAAAGAAAAAGAAGGGAAGACAAGTGATACCGATTGACGAATTTATCGATTCTTGCGCGTGTTGAATGTCAGATGACAAGTCATTGACGCTGGGAACATAACCTGGGCGTATTATTTTAGCCATTTCTTCTGACCGTGGAGGGGATAACATACAAAACTATCTCTCATTTCCATGCTCTTTTCTGTCGTTTCAGGGGGTGAGAGCAAATCGAAATTCCTGGAAATTGCAGCCACGGTTATTCTTAACACCATCTGTGCCAGGTTTTGACCTCCACAGACACGAGCGCCCGTTCCAAAAGGCATCATGTGTCGGTTCATGGCTTCAAGCTGCTCCTTATTGTCTCTCGTTTCCAGCCATCGCTCAGGAAGAAAGGTTTCTGGGGATGGGAATACTGCCGGATTACGGTGCACAGACCAGGACTGGGTTGCAATGATTGTTCCTGGGGGTAAGGCGTAACCCATCAAGTCAAATGCCTCTGGTATGGCCGACTTCGCACTGGAGCTTGGCACAACGCGCTCAAGTAGGCTCGGAGCGGCGCCGTAAAGACGGAGACCTTTGGAACTGATCCGTCACAAGACAGGCAGTAAGAAAAGAAAACGAACCCTCTTTTATAAATGCATTCAAATACGGAAGCTCTTGAAGGACGGAGATGTCTGGGATGGTCTTGCAATCGGGCATAACTGTATCCAACTCGGCCTGAAGTTTCTTTGCCGTATCAGGACGACGACTGAGCTCCCAGCAGAGGTACGAAATTGTTGTTGAAGTGGTATCGCATGCACCGATACTGAAGAATAGCTGTTTAAAATAACCTGATATTCCGAGGAGAAACAGACGTACAGGTGGCCCATGTGTTCCGATATAACGTCCCGATCAGAGGTGGTGTCAGCTGACGAACCAGAATAGTGGCGAAGAAGGCGTTGGACCAGCGGAATCCTATCGGAC
>QLPC01013231.1:3368-14440 GCA_003314055.1 Lactifluus hygrophoroides
TAGTCAGGCCTCGTGCAGGGTACACCGGTACAGTACTTACCTTATCGTTGGGTTATATCATTTCCTTGGGGTTTCAGGCACCATGGGCGGTTGATAGACCCATCATCGCTTGCTGTCGTGGTAGTGGAGTAGGACGGCGTGTGGTATGACTCTCCATAATCAGAATGAAGATTTTTGTTTTCCACGGTGTGTCGGCGTTGCGTGAAATGGAAATGGAAATTGAGAACTGAACAGGACCAGACGATCCGCATACAACCGCATATGATGATGATTTTACAAGCAATCGAAAGTCACTAGTGATGCCTCCACCGACGCCTACAATTGCAACCGAGTATATTACTTGACACAACTTCTACTGTTCAAAAAAAAAGAGTATTGTGGGGTTACTGTACGAAATTTTTTTTTAGTGTGAGTGATATTTTTGACCAGATGTGCGATATTTCAAATATGATGACCACCGTAACTGGCATACGTGCGCGCGGGGATGAGAAAGGGAGAACCGCATGGGGTAAGCCGTATGATCGCGACATTCGGTACGTAAAATTACCAGGCGATGGCTGCGCCAATACTCTGTTAGTGGCGCCCTTACTGCGCCAATACTCTGTTAGTGACGCCCTTACTGCGCCAAAAAAAAAAGCAGTGCCACAACTTGTATTATTGATGCCTGTGGATTGTGCTGTGAAGAGAGGCAATTTCACCGCTCGGGTCGACGTTCCAAGCATATTCCATTTGGAAAAAACTATCAATCTGACGACACACAATCGAGATAAAGTTTACATTTCGTACACGCACGGTCCCAGCCCGATGCAAATGACCCGTCAAGAGTTCACGCGAAGGGAACCTTTTTGAAAACTATAGTTATGTGGAGCTCCTCCTGCCCCACATAGCCAACCTGGCAATTGAATAATTGCCACACTGGAGGGGCAGTTTCGCTGTTCAGCGTCGCATATACCCCTGGTAGGAAATGCATTGCAGTGGCCGGCATCTGTTCAGCTGGGAATGTGTACCCTGCGTAGTTCGTTGCCCCTGGTCCAACGTGTCCATATGGGGTCGTGACACCCGGCTTCACATAGTGCAAGAATGAGAAGAGAGTCGTCCCTATACTTTATGTAGAATATACTGACCATCGGGTATTCCCAACGGTCGAGCAGTGGAGGAGCTCCGGTACCCGGGGAATCAGCCACGGTATAGTTGGAGCTGTTTCCAAAGGCCGAGCTTCCCCCATACGTGTCGTTTCCACGTCCTCCTCCAGGAGGTGCCGAGGTCGGAGCCCTGACGTTGTTCTGCGGTATTTAGCCATCAGATATGGGCATGCGCAACACCGAAGAGGTCAGTGACACATACGATATGAGCATCCGGTCGTGTCACCCGTTGAGCAAAACCGTCGGGAGGTGTAGTGTCGGGCTGCCAGTCAGCAGTAAGCATTTAGATCCTGATGGTCAAAGAAGGACACCCACAGCTCTAGCAGGAGACTGCCCGCGTGAAAATCCCGAGTTGTATGCCCACTGATCCTGTCTATAGACTTGCGTTTGTGTAGGTGTTGATTGCATCTGCTTAGGGGGGTGAGAGCTCATGAGAAACTTCCCGGCTATTTATGCGTTTGTTGTTCATACCGACCTACCTTTTTTGGGGAGTTTTTTTCCCCTAGGAATGGTTTTATTAGGGGGTCAGCAGACACCGAGCCTACCGAAAACTCGTCACTTGGAAATTACGGCCAAATATCGTTAGTCTGACGTTAATAGGTGGTTGTAGCAGCCACGTCTCTCCGGCGTGTACCACACGTGCTCTTGTGAAGTGGATATAACCCAGACGATGTAGGCCCAACTCCATGAAGAATCTGAGTTCTCGTGAATCACGCAGCATACGGAAGACGGGCGGGGAAACTCGACTAGTCCATATTCACTAAAACCCCAAGGGTGTATCACAAATTGCCGAGCGTAGATACACCTGATTCATAAATCGTTGACGCATTGACGGTTCGAACCTCTCCTTCGGAGAGAGGCAGCAGAGTGGCTGAATGGACCGGACACATGCCATGTGCCAGCGTTGAAGGTAGAGTTGAAGAATTGCGAGTACTGCTTGAGTGTGACCTTTCTTGTTATATCAATGCGTTATCTCCATCGACGATATCCTAGGCATACGTCGACTCCCATTCATAAAGGTAAAAAGGGAGGAAACTTGAAGGGATGCTATTCGTGGAAGCTGGAATGAACCCGGGCCATTGACAGCCCAAGGGACCTCCTCGTTCACCCACTGATACGCAGTGAGCCTTCTGATTAGCTTGCTGCTCTATTACACACCAGAAAGTCACACCTTCATGCGATTAAGAGGTAAGATCGGTGGGAGGTAGATGCCGGTGACTCGGAAGTGTGAAGAATCGTGACGTGTGACTAATATAGTATATGCTACTGTGACAACCCTCGATCGTCGTTCACGCGACACTGCTTTGACGCCAACATAGTGGTGGCGGTGTGAACCCTTACAGGTCGTCACAATCATCACTTTACAGACGTAATGTATAATTATATAGATTCCTATGTGCGTATGTGACGAATTCCATACCCAGTTAGACTTGCTTTGCCGCCACCTCTCTTTACAGCAGAACTCGAGGGCACCCTGCCGCACACACTCCATCCACCCGTGTGACACGGCACTTTGTTCCACTAGAAATGCACACTTTCGCTCATCACACCGGAGATCAGCGAAGGCGTTGAGGATGAATGTCTCTACCGGACACAATCATAGCCCGGCGCCCCATTGTCGAAATTGTTTGCCCAATTATCCTGACCGGGAAATGGATAATCAGCTGATCAGAAAGCTGCCACTGGCACTGCATTGGTTGGGCGATCCGCCGACCACGCTACACGTCAATGAGCCCAAGTATGTCGTGTATCTATTTCCAAAAGCGTATTATCACACATTCCGTCGAACGTAGTTGCGAGTACTTGATTTCGAGTTAGAACACCAAGCTTGTGGAAGGGCTCAGCTCAATCAGTTGATCAAGCGTCACTAACGATACTCCACTTAGACATTTCCTGATGTCCGATGGGGTTTCCTGTAAGTGTCCCTCCACTCCTCTCCGAACTCCTTTTGGGTCCCTGACGCGCCTGACGAATTGCATCCACAGGGCCCATGCCAATGGAGAATCGTAACGAAGGTATTGATTGGCTGGCTCCTTCTCCATTGCTCCTTGTCGCTCAACTTGCTCGTGGGCCCACGCAGCATCTCACTTCATCGTAAGTGTTCAAAGCAGCTCGTGGTCGTGCTCTCCCTCAGGTCATGTTGATTAGGGTGACAAGATCAGTAGCTCGATGTCGGAAGTACTACTTGACCATTGGTAACGTTTCCGAGGACGGCCAGTCTTCGAATCGCAAGCGGGGAAGCTGCGCAGTGCGCTGTTGGCGCACATATTCTGACCATCGCACACTCGGGCGGCCTGCTTGTTCCAGTTATGGCTCCTGCCGCAAATTGGTGGGGCCGTGGGTCATCTCGTGTAGAGGCCTCACCCAGCCCATTGGCGCATGTAAACGCAAATACACGCCCTTGTAAGTGGGAGCCCCATTTAGAACGCCAAGGCACGTTGGGCGCCGAGGTAAACGTGACCCGCTCCGACAATCACATCATCCAGACACGGTTGGACTGGTAACTGGGACATGGCTGCAAGTACATGGCTCAAAGAATCCCAAGCCGATCGGGTCATTCACATTCCCATCTGCTTGTACTCCTACTTACGTGGCCTATGAGAATGGTTGATTCAGGGCTCATGCGATTTCCCAACCTTTTCCTCAGAGTGCACATCTCCGTCACTCCTTTGAAGGTCACGTGTGTAGCGAACCCCAGCCCATCTTAATATTTTTTTCTGTCATACCTAAGACTTCATGTGTTAATCTATACTGATCAACCGTGTCAAAAAAAAGCCGGCGCGAAATAGTGGTCAAAGTGAGTAAAAATCGTATAGCAAAGAATATCTCTAAGAGCGATTTCAACTTGGGAAAAAGAGGTCCGCGCATAGACTAGCGGCATAGTGAACAGCTTCGTCATGGGTCCTTAATACGGTATCAGATCGGTCACCAGGTGTCCCTTTCTTGTCGGTTATGAGCGGCCATTAATAGAGAGTGAAGCCGGAACTCGGTATTTGTGTAGTGTGGTGGTATTCGAGGATACGCCCTGGCCCGCCCTGAAAAAAAAACGGCGGTGGATGTGGTAGCGCTGCGGTAGATCACGGAAGAGTCTTTAAATGAACGATATTAAGACAGCAGATCGGAATCTCCACACCAGATCTCCACAACCGATAGCCCCGACTCCGAGCCGACGATCATTCACACGGTTGCGGATCTGAAAGACTCTCCCTCCCCCCAACCTGGGCCAGCGACAAATGGAACAAGTCCCACGTTTTTGACTGGAGAACACCAAGGGTCCGTCATGGAAAACGGTCAAACCAACGATAGAATTCTGAACCCAACTATGCCTAGACCGGGTCGATACACACATAAACTGAAGTACATCGCATATTTTCACCACCCAATGAATCAACGATTCATTCGAAAGAAATCCTTTTGAAAATTATGGTCAAGTGAAGTTCATCTTTCTCTGCGTATCCGACACAACAATTGAATAGCCGCCATACGGGAGAGGCATCTCCGACGTTCAGTTGGGTAGATGCCCCACTGGCGACGAGGACTTGCGCAAGGTCCACCGAATACTCTGGGAATTGTCCAGCTGCGGATCTGTAGCTAGCGTTGTTACTTGCGCCTTGTCCGGGGTATTCATGCGGTGTTGGCTTCGACGGGAAAAGATGAGCAAAGAAAGATCCAGACTCATGTAGGACATACTGACCATCACGTATTGGCCATGGGAAAGCGGACTCGGAGGTGATCCGGTTCCCATTGGCAGAGAATTGGCCATAGAATAAATTGGCCCATAGTTCAGGGTCTGCCCTCCCGTATATATGAGGTCATTGCGGCTTTTAGTTCGAGGAGGTACAGAGTATAGGTTCCTTAAAGTGTCCTGAGAAAGATGTTGCAGTGTAAGCTGTGCAATATTGGTGGAGTTGGAGAGATCACCGACACATGCCGTCTGATATGGTGCATCATAGAGCGGCACCATTTCAAGTTGTTGGGTAACGTCAGGAGGTATGGGGTTGCCAATGAGCTGCGCAGACCGACAGTAACTATCCTGTATGAAACCATCAACAAGGCTTCTGGCGGGAGATAACCCCTGTGAGCATCCCGAGCTATATGGGAAGTGATACTGTCTATAAGATTGCGCTGGAATAGTAGATGCTGGCTGCATGACTAAAGGAATCACAAGGGGGCCGGTGAAGAGCTCGCGACGATATTTCCAGCCTAATATACGCTGCTGTTCACCTAGCCTTATCTTTGTTTGTAGGACGGCGAGTAGAATAGGGCTTACTAAGATATCGGTTGAGTCCGCTGCATGCAGAAATTATCTGGTCATGGGTGAAGAAGATAACTACCTCCAACAATGGGGCCACCGCCTTGGAAGTTGGCAATGAATTCACTGGCAGGTAACCTGGAATTATCCCCTCTAAGACTCTCTTCACATCGTGAAAAGCTGGGAAAGAATGCGCTACCGTGACAAAGGAATTCTGAGGGAACAGACTCGGAGCTTCAATGTTGCAAACGCGTACAAATAGATACAATGTTTCAGTTGCCAGTGCGATTGGAGGAAATTGAGCTTTCTAGCGGGTTCAAGGGCTTGAACCCGATGGCCGCAGTACCCGCCAGCCTGAGTTATGGCCCTCAAACATTTGCTCGGACCTTTCCCGTCCAAGCATTATTGTGCGCCTCTCTCTCTATCACATGAGCCAGAATGGCAACGCACATATTTCATTACTGGGATTTATGAACCACTTTCAGACCGCAATTAAATCACGCACCAGACGGCCGTAGTGCTTATCTGCCCTTTTTGGGAACCACCACCACTGGGAGGAAGCCGCCCGTGGTGCCGCCCGGAGGAAGCAGGGAACCAGTTGGCGTTTTTTCGCAAGTCCACGTGAGCCACCCATTGTTCTGAGAACCACAGGAGGATAGAAGCAAATCAAAGTTTAGTTTCCCGGCACCGCACCGCCATGGCCCACTACTAATATCCTATCCATCGTTGCGCCTGCGGAGGGGGATACGTCAAATGACCAACGGGTTTTAATCTTACAGTAGTTCGGCCCATAAATCATTGGTTAGTCGGCCTTGCCCCTCCTGCTGTCTGTCATAAGGGGCGCCGCCTTTCAGATCCTCAACCTCAGGCTCTAGCTCTTTCCAATTTCATGAAGGTGATCTGGTTACACCACGAGGCACTACCTCGTCCGCAATGATAGAAGCTGCAGACTCACAGGTCCGTTCTAGGCTCGAAAACCCGCCGCACTTGAGTATGAATATTTTTTGAACTGTGACAAGTAATTAATCCGTTTGACCCATGAAGTCCCCGTTATCGGATTTAGAAGTTTACCAAAAGCACTCAGAGGGCGGTGCTTCTTCCTAAAATCATCAATAAATTATGTGATACATTAGGTTCCTTCCCAACGGTCTGTATCCAATCTGTCTGTCAGAAGAGGGTTTATAGTAAACAACACGTTTCGATGCGCCGCTCAGCTGACCCAGTCAAGGTCCTGCGCGTCTGTGGCCGTGCGTGATGAGTGCCCGTTCCTCCGTGGCGCCGCGGGGAGTGGGCGAATCCACAGTTTCACGTGCCCGACTTTGCTACCGGTGAGTAACCAGCGCGGGTGGAACGCCACTGCGGTCAATATATCATTTTCGAGCTGCTTCACAAGCACGGGTTGCACAATCGCGACCTCATTGCGGGACGGTGCAGGGTGGTATCGTGGAAGTGGGTTCTCAGCGCCGATGGGAGGGAGGTGGAGCGCGGAGTTGTCAGCGGCGGGTGTTTCTGTGCGCCGGCGAGCGGCGAGCGATAGCGTTGAGGCCATGGAGAGGCGTTGGTTGTGCGAGTGTAGCTTCGGACGGTGTAAAATGCCACTTGAGAAGTCCCACTGCGCCACGATAAGTTAACACCAGGCCAGTAGGAATTTGATAAACTTACGAGGATAAGTTTATTATCTTCCCCCACGCTGGCAAAGCGGTATGTCCGCCCATCACACCGGAGGTCATCAAAGGCGAGGGCGGATAAGAAAGACGAATGACCCTGACAACGCGCGATAACACGCTGCTCCCACGGTGAAAAAATGTTGACGAGGTCGTCCTGGCCGCCCGTCTAACGAGATGGGCCATTAATCGACGAAGGACCCTCTGGTTGACATGGACTCACAATGATGAATCGCCCGTCCGGTGACCATGCTACACACGTCAATGCGCCAAAGTAAGCAGCGTAGCAATCCACGAGCCTAGTGACATGATATTCAACAACTTATAGAGGGCATAAGAAGAATGCGTACTGTTCTGCCAATGCGTCTATCACCCGTAAACAACCATCGTCGGAGATAGCCGCGACGTACTTGACGTCTGGTGAGAAAACGAAGTCTTTGGACAATCAAAACGCATTCCCAACCCAGTCTGTCGATCAAGTACGTACCGATGACGCCCCGCTTCGACACCTTCCAATGACTTACGGGGTTCTTCGTAGCTTTATCCTTGTCTCCTTTTCCACCTCCGGCTGGCGCACCAGCCGCATTCACGGGATGCCATGGGGGCATTGTGATGAAAATACTGTCGAGTGGATTCCACTCGCTCGGTGGTAAGCTGTCCTCAGCAGAAGGGGAGATTGGATCGTTGGATGACGTGCTCGGTTGTGACGCGAGAGGAGCGGTCGGCGGCTGTGGGGTGAACACACCGTCTTCGCGGTCCTTGTCGTACACAATAATTGTGCCGTCCGCATGGGATACGAGGAAGAGGTTCGGAGATGATGGGACCCATCGTACGGCCGTACAGGGTGAGTTGGATATGCGACCCTGCGATAAAATGTTCATTTCACCAAGCCCCCAGGGAAATCTCGCAGACGGATCTTACCTGTTTGTTCAGTCGCCCGTATCTTAACGTGATCGGGTCTACAGTCATGAGCATTGCAGGAACGAGATGATGTCAGTCGCTTGGACTCACCGAGCCAAATGAGATCGCCAGTTTGGAATCCGATGATCATGTCTAGATGCTCGTGGGAGGCCGTGGTATGATTCACGTCATGGCATGTTGGATGTGCAGCAAATGCGACACGGGCCAATGCTTCCTAGAAGGACGAAATCTTAGCCTATTCAACGAGAGCAGAACGCGCAATGCGCACCTTGGCCTGTATGCCAGCCTCAATCCAGTAGAGGGTCTTTCCAGAGTTGTAGAATAAATACGTCGCTTCTCCCTGCTTGGCCTGCAATAGCTTCGCAAGGCCTTCTATGCACTGAACCCGAGTGATGAATGTTGATGATGTCGTGCGCATGTTATGTTTCGGACGTGATAACGCCCTGCGCTTGCCGCCTACAGGTGGGCTGAAGAGGCCATGGTTCTGATCGGGCACACCTATGGACGCTGGAGGAGTAGATTCCGGCGGACTCCCGATGTCGGGTGAAGTCACATCCTCGGGTGTTTCGCCACTCGAAACGCTGACGCCATCTTCCTTTGCAGGAGTCGGCGCGAGGTTTTTCTCTTTCCAAAAGTCCTTTCCGCCGCCCAGGAGCTGGCCAAGGCCTTGCGCGGCAGGTGGCTTGGCGGGGAAGCGCACAGTAATAGTAGATAGTCGGGTGGGGTATGCTGGAGGAGGCGCGTTGTAGGTGACGGGGATAGCCTTGTGGTCTTCTGTGACGGAGTAGACGCCCTCGGGAGCGACAAAAGTAAGCTCGTTCTCCATCATCAACGGAGACAAGGGCGGATCGTATCGTTGATCTTGTGTCACTGTCTGTCGCTCGCTCTGAGTCTTGGCTTGTACAGTCCGCGGGGCTTTCACACCTTTTACTCTGATCAGGCCCTTCAGGGCTGCTCTCGGATCTTAATACTTTTACTGTAACTTACTCCAAACCATGTCCATCTCCGCCATCGCCCCAGCTGCCCGCGCAGCCAGACGCTTGAGTCCCTTAACCGTGCGTGCGACGAATTTTCTTTTTAATTTTTATTTCCAAGACAAGTCGTTCATTGCCAAAATTGACCAGTTGTTCAAACCCGCCGCACGTCGCTGCGAGTCAACCGGCGCCGAACCTCCGCCTCCCGACGGTCATCTTCCTTCCGTCGCCTCCTCCAAGATCCTTCTCAGTACACGCGAGGCAGCCTTACGCACTCCTGGTATCAAGTGGCTAGACGAGCATGGCAGCTCACCATTGCAAAACACGATTGGCGGCCGTGAGACGCGCAAAATGAATGTTTACCAGGCCATCAGGGATGCAATGGGGTAACGATCGCCTCAACTGACACGCCCTGACTGTGGTTGAGGTTTCATCAGTATAGTTCTAGCAAAGGACGATTCAGCCATTGTCTTTGGCGAAGATGTCGCGTTTGGTGGAGTATTTAGGTGCACTATGGTAAGCCCTCTCTCTTCCAATCGAATGGCACATGCTAATCAGTCTTGCATTTGGCAGGGCCTGGCGGAGGAGTTTGGTAGGACGTCCAATGAAGAACATTTCCCAATTCTCTAACACATACGTCAGGTCGAGAGCGGATTTTCAACACACCTCTATCAGAACAAGGGATTGTAGGATTTGGAATTGGTGTCGCAACGATGGGCCAAACTGCTATCGCGGAGGTTCAATTCTCCGATTATATATTTCCTGCTTTTGACCAAGTGTGCAGCACCATCTTCTAATGTGACGCTCAGTCGTTGACAATCTCACACAGCTCGTGAATGAAGCTGCCAAATATAGGTACCGCAGCGGGGGTCAATTCGACGTTGGGCGCTTGACCGTACGGACACCAACAATGTCTGTCGGCCACGGCGGACTATACCATTCCCAAAGTCCAGAAGGTTTCTTCATGGGTGCATCAGGGTTGAAGGTAAGTCACTCCCTGCTCATCGTGGGACAAGTGACGCAACTGCAAACAGATCGTCATTCCCCGCTCTCCCATCCAAGCGAAAGGGCTGCTACTCGCCTCGATACGCGACCCCAATCCGGTGATCTTCATGGAGCCCAAGATCCTCTACCGCTCCGCGGTTGAGCAAGTCCCAGTCGACGATTTTGAGCTTCCGCTCGGACGCGCGGAGATCCTTGTGCCAGGTACTGACCTGACGCTACTCACCTGGGGCACACCGGTGTACCACTGCGAGACGGCCCTCGGACTACTCGCCAACCCACCTTCCTCTCTCACATCACTTGTGCCTGAATCGATGCGTAGCGCCCGGGTCGAGCTCATCGACCTGCGCACCGTGCTACCTTGGGACGTCGAAACGGTTGTCGAGAGCGTCAAGCGTACAGGACGACTCGTGATTGTGCACGAGGCGAGCCGTACGGCGGGTGTCGGCGCTGAGATCGCAGCGGAGATACAGTCAAAGGCGTTACTTGCGTTGCACGCACCCGTACGGCGCGTTACTGGTTGGGAGTAAGTTGTGTTTCTGCTTTTCGCCGCTTACAGGCGACATTGGAATTGCTGACAATTTTTTCACCCAGTACCCCCGTTGGGCTACAGTACGAAACGTTCATTATACCGGACGCTATTCGTATTCTGGACGCTATCATGGAGACATTGGCATTTTAACGCACAACATGTAATATAGTATATAATGATAACAATCCACGATCCTTCAGAAGGACTTCAAGAAGCCACCATGTGAATGAAAACCATTGTTGGAACAAAGATATCATAATCGATGGCAACCAAATCGACTATGGTATTTTTGTTTTGGCCAGGTCGGCTTCTTGAACTTACACCTGCGCCTGATGTACAGTCACATGGTATAAGTATTTGCGCGTTTTTTTCTGATTTTCGACTTCAAATGTAAATAACTTATTCAATATCACTCCTCTTATTCCCAAACTTTGGAACCATGAATAACTAATCCATAGCTTTGTAAATCCATAATATGAGCATATTTGATTGCCTATAACCCTCATAAATTGTTGGTCACTCCTATACACCATTATGCACCATCTAAGGACTCAGTGAGAAGGGTGCTAAAAGAGGCTATTATAG
>QLPC01013232.1:324-17586 GCA_003314055.1 Lactifluus hygrophoroides
TTTCATCCGCGCCTCCTCGTATAGGGCCTCCTGCGCCTCCTCCACGAAGGCTACCAGGAGGCGATGATACCTCTTCTAGCCCTTCTACATCGCGCGCTCCACCTCTCCTACCTGCCCGCCCTAGGGCTGCCTCAGCGAGCGAGTCGCCACCGATCCACAGTGGCCCTCCTGTTCGACGAAGTATGGTGCCCCCTCCGCCGCCAGCACCAGCACCCCCTCCGAGGACACGTCAGATCGCGACGTCGTCCCCCGCGCCACCAAATTTTACCCCGCCACCGCCGCCTGTGGCTGCAAGACGGCCTATTTCTACTTTCAGTTCGATCACGAACGGGGATACAAGCTCACCTGCGCGAACTCGAAAAAGTGACGTCTTTTTTCTTCATTGAATTTTTTTTTCCAGGACGCTCAACGCAGTTCATTAATATCATAGTTCCTTCACCACCGCCGAATGTCGGGTCGTTTATTTTCCCTACAGACTTTCCTCAACCTCGACCTTTCCAGCGGAGTACGAAGCAATATGCGGAGGGACGGACGCGGGGGAGTAATTTCGATTTGAAGCAGTTGTAGTTGGAATAGTAAACTTATAATAAAAACGTGAAACATATGGTACCGTAGTGACGTATTTCGTTGATTGATGGCCTCAGTATGCCACGTCAGTCAGTTGTTTTGGTATTTCAGCTTTCGCGGGTAAATAAGTCCTCGCTAATTTGTCTGCCTTGTCTTCTCTTTACTCTGTCCCCCTGTCTTGTCCAGGATGCGTATTCCTTCGCTCCTAGCCTCTGCATCTTCTCTCTTACTCGCCACCCTCGTCGTTGCTGAGGGGGCTTCCGATGTCATCGACTTGACCCCTGCCAACTTCAAGTCGGTCGTTGACTCGGAAAGCCTTATGCTCGTCGAATTCTTTGCGCCATGGTGGGCCACCTTTTTAGTCCTGCCATCACGTCGTAATAGAACTGACTTTTAACCTGCTGCTGTCTCTGATAAAGGTGCGGGCACTGCAAGGCGCTTGCACCTCATTACGAGGAGGCCGCGACCTCGCTCAAAGAAAAAGGAATCAAGCTCGCTAAAGTCAACTGCGTCGACGAGCCCGACCTGTGCCAGACACACGGCGTTCAGGGATATCCGTGAGCTTCTCTATCAAGAATAATAATTGTTGAATGATTCGATTCGACCCACGCTACTGCCCCTCAGTACGTTGAAGGTCTTCCATCATGGGGATCCCATCGAATATTCTGGGCCGCGCAAGGCAGACGGAATTATCAGCTACATGACCAAGTATGCTGGCTCCGTACTTGGTTAGGGTTCCTTGTTCACTTATTTCTACTTTGCAGGCAATCACTTCCCGCAGTCTCTGAGGTTACCGCCGCCAACTTTGAGGAATTCAAACTGGCTGACAAGATCGTCGCTATTGCATTCCTTTCCTCCCCCTCTGATGCTCCGGCCGCTGAATTCAAAGCCACCGCCGAAAAGCATCGTGATGACTATCTCTTTGGACAAAGTTCGGACGCTGCTTTGATCGAGGCAGCCGGCGTGTCTCCCCCTGCCATCGTGCTCTACCGCGCATTTGATGAGCCCATTTCCGTCTACCCCCATGCCGTCTCATCTGCAACGGTCGAGGAGATCGAGAATTGGATCAAGGATCTTTCTATCCCCATCATCGCTGAAGTATCCGCAGAGAACTACATGGTCTACGCCCAGTCAGGGAAGCCGCTCGCCTACCTCTTTATCGACCCCACGTCCGAGACTAAGGACGAATTCATCGAACAAGTGCGAACTGTTGCCGTCGAGCACAAAGATAAGATTAACTTTGTTTGGATTGATGCGATCAAGTTCGGGGATCACGCGAAGGCCCTTAACCTTCCCAAAAGTACCTGGCCCAGCTTCGTCATCCAGGATCTGGAGAAACAACTTAAGTATCCTATTGAGCAAAATGTCGAGATTACTACCGCCGTTGTCAAGAATTGGGTTGAATCATTCATTTCCGCCTCCCTCCAACCTACTCTCAAGAGCCAGCCCATCCCTGAAGCTCAAGATGAACCCGTTTACAACCTCGTTGGGAAGGAGTTTGATCAAGTTGTCTTCCAGGATGACAAGGACGTCTTTGTCGAGTTTTACGCTTCTTGGTGAATATGCTGCTTTAATTTTTTTTCCCCTCTGAGCGCTCTAACTGTCATTAAAGGTGTGGACACTGCAAGCGTCTGAAGCCCACTTGGGATTCCCTTGGAGAGCACTACGCAGCTGTGAAGGATCGTCTTATCATGTATTATTCTAACTTCCTTCTCCCTGTATCCAGTCTCTGATCACATTCACAGCGCCAAAATGGACGCGCCCGAGAACGACCTCCCGCCATCCGTCTCCTTCCGTGTTGCTGGCTTCCCGACCCTGAAGTTTAAGCCAGCTGGCTCAAAGGAGTGGATTGATTATGATGGAGATCGTTCTCTGGAGAGTCTTATCGAATTTGTCGATGAACACGCCAAAAATTCTTTGGAAGCACCTGTCAAGGACGAATCGGCTCCTTCCCAGCCTCAGGCCCAGGTTGAGTTCCACGATCAGTCCCACGATGAACTCTGAGGATTCGGTCGTGCATAACTTAGTAGTGCATTGTATGTATTACATCATGGTATACATTTTCCTGACTTCGCGGGACTCGCGCATGCCATCTGTTCAACGTTTAACACAGCATCAAAGGATAAAAGGCAATGTTCACAATGGAGGCACGTGCCCACAGGCTAGTGGGAATCATCAATCACCGTAGGCTCTGACTCGGCATGCTTGAGATGGAACAATAAGCAATCATCTCTAGTGATACACAACATTGATCGACCGCTGCATAATGAAGAGACGAACGGAACTACTCAGAGTTTTACTTCCTTGAGACCATCTTTCCAGAACGTGAAATAGGCTACAGAGTATATAAGCATTTAGAGTCGGATGATTTGATAATGGGCTAAACTTACGAGTTATGCCATCTTCGCGGTAGTTTAGCAGTGCCACCATACCGTCGACGTTCATGGACTCGCCGGTGTACTGAGACTCACGTTAGAAGTCGCCAAAGAGAGATCAGGCTAAGAGATACCTACGAATTCATAGTCCTTAAAATTGGCTACAATCTTCTTCGCGTAGGCGGCAGCACCCTTCTCAAAGTCAGCGACACGCTCCTCGGGAAGCTTTCCCTTTATAGCTTTCATGTATCCCTATTACAGCAGAATGACATGACTCGAAGTATGGCCAGGTATAGGGGCATAATGACCTTCAGATACGCGAGAAATGTTTTTTTGTCAAACGCTGTGGTCTGGAGGCGGAATGAATGTACGATATTGTTGACCGTTTTAGCGCCGTCTTCGAGGCCTTCTTCCTGCTCCTCGGCGGAGGGATTAGCACCTATGGAGAAAACGATCAAAGATCAAGCCGGGTACAAAGTCGAGGAATACAAACCTATATCAACGTCAGCACCTTCCTTGACCGTGATTGTCTGGCAGTCTACTTCGTAGACGATATCGTCTATCACTTTGCTTTGGAAGGAAGTATGTGAGCAAAGCGAAGGAGGGAAAGAAAGAGGCGGACAAACATAGGGAATGCATCGGAGAACATTTCATCGCCAGTAAGAACATCTTCATACAGCAGCATTTTGGGGACTCCGAGAGACGAAGAGATAAGAGTGGGTGAGTGCTTGAGGGTGAGTGAGATCGACCGTTATCGATAAAAGAAAAAATAGTGACCGGGACACGTGATCCATGAAATCGTCATTGGTGATGAGTTGCGAAGGTGAAGCTGGAACATGGATTACCAGCCTCTCGTCCTTCGTAAGCATGCAAAATCCGCTCCAGAAAAACATAGCGTAGAATCTCGCTATTGGAGGTCTTTCAAAAGTCCGGTCTTTGTCAAGGAATATGCTCCCGTTACCTCTGTTCACTTCACGCTCTCCAAGCCGCACAGATATGCGGTCACCGCAGCCACGAGAGTGCATATATACGCCCCTCGGACGCAGAAGATCATCAAGACCGTCGCAAGGTTTAAAGACGTCGCTCGAAGCGGTTTCATTCGCGATGACGGGAAATTGCTTGTTGCAGGGGACGACAGCGGTTTGATCCAGGTAAAATGATCGTTTTCAACCTCTGTTTACTCGTCTCATTTGTCCAAGATATTTGACGTCAATTCGCGAGCTATTCTTCGCACTCTGGATGCGCACAAGCAGCCCGTACACGTCACCAAGTTCTCGCCTCTAGATCACACGCGGGTGCTTTCATGCTCTGATGACACCACGGTGCGGCTGTGGGACGTGCCTTCGCAATCGACCATCACCACTTTCACCTCTCACACCGACTATGTCCGCTCTGGCCAAGTTTCTACCACCGATCCGCATCTCATCCTCACTGGCTCGTACGATGGCACCGTCCGCATCTTCGACACTCGCACAGGCGAATGTGAACTTCTCATGGGTTCAACATCGGGAACGTCCAGTACTGGCTCAGTGCCCGTCGAGCAAGTGCTCATGTACCCATCGGGGACGGTTGCCTTGTCTGCTGCGGGTTCCATCCTCCGTGTATGGGACATTGTTGCGGGTGGGCGGTGCCTTCGTGCTATGTCAAACCACCAGAAGACAGTCACATCTCTTACTTTCAACGCCAGCTCCTCGAGATTGTTGACTGGGGGACTTGACCATATGGTCAAAGTGTATGACATCAGCAATTACACTGTCGTCCACACTATGCGTTACTCTGCTCCTGTGATATGTCTTGCTCTGTCGGTACGTCGGTCTCTAAGCATGAAAATCGTGGTTAATCATTTGTGGTACAGCCCGATGAAACACATATTGCCGTCGGCATGTCTGACGGGACACTTTCTGTTCGTCGACGCCAACCCAAAGCATCGGAAGCGGCGGCTAACGGCGCCCTATCCGAAGCTTCCCTCCGTGCGGTGACTCTCCAATCTTTCTTGGGAGGCGTCCTCCCTGGCATCGGGCAACCTCGCACCCGTGATCGTACCGGAAAAAAGAAGCCGGTCGGTGACGTAGATGAGTTCAAAGTTGAGAGCAAGCGGAGACGAAGATTAAAAGAATACGACCGATTGTTGAAAGGGTTCAAATACTCTGCTGCACTGGATTCTGCACTACAGAAGGTAGGCACCAGCTTCTTTGTCAGTTGCAAAACCTTGTTTGACTGCTCAAAATCTCAGCGGGTCCCTCCTGCGACTACATTCGCGCTCATCCAAGAACTTGTCTATCGTGATGGCCTTCAAACTGCTCTCGCTGGTCGCGATGACGTCCTCCTCGAGCCTGTTTTGCGATTGCTTCTAAAATACGTCACCGACCCTCGTTTCGGCAACTTGGCGTGCGACGTCGCGGCTGTAGTCATCGGTATGTCACCTTTCACGATAACAATCACGATCGTAATGTTATGGAACTCTCCCGCAGACATGTATGCCCCAGTTCTCGGCCAGTCCCCCACAATTGATGCCCTCTTTCTGCGCCTGCGGAAGAAGCTCGAAGCTGAAATGCAGCTTCAAAATGACCTTGTCAAGGTCAAGGGAGCACTCGACATGCTATTTGCGTTCGCGGCACTCTCCGCGTGATGTCCTGCAGGCTTTCACATAAAAGTAGTCCGTGTGTAGCCACTGTATAATGTTAGCAGCTTTCCAGGAAAGCTATTAAATGCTGTAATATCTCGCGTTGAGCGATACCATCAGTTTCACTCGGTTCTCCCTCGTCAATGTTTTCGCGGAAGATCTGAAGAGTCGAGGTAACGTCTCGGAAAGACTTGTTGCGCCGGTTAAGCATCTGCCGCGCATGCGCGCGAATCTAAGTGTACAATCAGAACCAGTACGCCAGCAAGCAGATAGCACTCACCCCATCATCTTCCATGATGATCCACGCCAAGATGTAATCCACAGTCTGTAATGTGTAGAGCCCGCCGTCCAGCCGTCGCAGGTACCATGCATCTTCCTCACCCCCCACTTCCTCACCAGCCTCGAGTTGTGCCCTCTTTTCCTCAGCAATTTCCTGATCCACGACACTGAGCCTTGTCTGTGCCGATGTACGGATGTCCAGCAGCTTGTCTGTTTTTTCATAGTTATTCTCAACAAATTTTGCAAGGAGGCGGAGTCTGGATGAGGAGTCGGAAGGAAGATTCGTGAAGAGCGATGAAAGGATCCCGAGTGTATGTGTCGTATCTTCTGGAGGAGGGCTTTGGGTGGCGCCTTTTTGCTTTTTGAGAGGCTGCGCCACTTCAGAAGAGGGTTTGAATGCAAATTCGATCAATGCTGACCTTTCCCATAAAAGCGTTGAACAAGTATTTGAGGCCGGATGCCTCCACGAATACCTTGCACGCCTCTGCCCCTGTATGGCTCGACATCGCATGGTCCAGTGTTTTGACCGCACGTGAGCGCGCTTGCATTTTGTCTCTGATGCGCGATAACCATCAAGACGTTTTCAGAGGAAGTGAAAGTACGACACACTTCATCATCAGGACCATGAGATCGACACCCTCGCTCTTCAAAAAATGGTTCTTAATCTCCGCCTCGGCAAGAGCGGAGCACAGAGTGTCAAATACGTTCTCCATGAACTCGGCCTCGTCGGCGTCGGCAGGGTCTCGTCGACGAAATCGCTGTGGAGCTGTGAGACTTTTGAGCGTTGTTAGGATTGCAGCATACCGATGCAACGTTTAAGAGCGTCTCCACCCCGTCTTGCTTCCCTAACTCGAGGCGATTCGCCAGGCTCCCTTGCAGTAGGATAGATAGTAGCTCGGCTGCATAGCCGCGGTTCTCGTCGTGCGCTTTGGACTGGACGCGATTTAACAACCAGGGCAGAAGCTTTGTCTTGAGGACTAATCGTTCAGCTAGTGGTGGCTTGGAACCGACAAAGTTTTCAAAAATGCCCAAAACATGGAAGATCCCCTGGCGATCTGCCTCTTCCGCTTCATTGAACCGTGTTATATTGTCAACGAGAAGCTCCAAAATGGAGTGGTCGAGCTTGAGGGACGTAAGTTTGGCGTCAGCCAGAGAATGGGGAACGCACCAGAGAATCGATTAAGCTCTTCAGTGCAGCCTCCCTTTGCTCCGGGTCTTCCTCGTCCTCCTCTTCGGCTTCTTCTCCGACTTCCTCGTCAGTAAGTTCATGGATTAGCTCTATGACGTCCAGAGCAATGTCCGCATTTTCATGACTGAGAAGTCCAACCAAGGCTTCAAGCTGGCCGGAACCGATGAGGAGTGGGTAAGCAACTTTGGGAACCTGCGCAAGGGGAAGTAGAGCTTTGATAGCGGCATCAAGGTCCGCTTCAGAATCGATGAACCTGGGGAGAGCTGTAATGAGAAACAGTACATGAAGGACAACCATCACCCACTTCGTTGGATCGTCAAGATATTTCGACCGCTGTGCCTGATTCTTATTTGCAGCTCTTTCCAGCCGTAACAACAGCTTCTTAATACCCGAAGGGGAGAGCATCTCAGACTGGTGGACCAACAACAGTGAATGGTGAATAGGGCATGCTAATTGAACACGACCACGCACGTCATCCGGGACTTGGTCAGCCCCCGCACTGTCAAAGATGTTCAATATTTCTTTCTGCTCATTCGTGAGGCCGCCGCCAAAAAATCGCCCTTCTTCGTCCTCCTCGGCAAAATAATCTGCGTCATTTCCTGGCGCAAACCTCCCTCCGACGTCGCCCTCTTCCTCGTCAGCGTCAGCATCGTGCACTGTCGTAACTCTCTTGACAGTAGTGGAAGATAACTGCGATGACGAGGAAGCGGCACCGGATGCACCCTCCGAGTCCAATTTCATCTTCTTCAGCATTTCGGGTGACGGTGCATCTGGCATACGACGTTTGTTTCCCCCCGTGGGGATTTTTGGTACCTGAGGTAGTTCCACTAAACACAATGGAAAACTGGGTGAGATACATACGGTACCTTGAAGAGTTTGTCGATATCCATGGTACAAAGTAGACGAGGGTAAATGGGGTCCTTGCATTAATCGGACGTGTATTAGAGTCGCACGTGCACGTGAGCAGTTGTCAGGAACGGGAACGGGGATCCAACGAGTGGTCATCGCAAACCAGCGAGACTTGTTCGCCACCAAGCAACGAATTTCATCCATTCAATTGGGATCTACTAGACTACGTGTGCTAAAAGGAGGATAAAATTACGGACCAGCCAACTACAACTCGTAAATTTACGGAATGGATGTGGACAATCTGAGCCTGAGAAACGTGTAGCGTGCCTATCTTTCTACTAAGTTAGACAATATTAACTAGTAAGGTTTCTTCCTATTCTTCTTCAGCTCCATCTCTAATTGTTTTGCTTTACGATGACCTATTTCTACAGGACGAAGGGCAGTACTATCTGCCTTCTTTAGTTTGATGGGACGGTTACCGACGTATTTTCCTGCGGGATATCAGAAAGGGAAGTTCGAGAGATAGAAGAACGGACCATCCATCTCCTTCCAAGCGTTGAGGAAATCCTCAGGGTCAGAAAAAGCAACGAAGCCATACTTGGCCTGGTCAACTAGTGAGGGGGGACGCTTAGAGAGTATATCAAAAAGATAAACATACCTTCTGACTCAGCCTATCCCTAATAACGCGCGCTTTCTGAAACGAGGGGTACTTATTGAACGCACCAGCAAGGACGTCGTCAGAGACATCATTACTCAGATCCCCGACAAACAAGCGGAACCACGCTGGGGACGAACGTTAATGTAGTACGTAGAAAGAGAAAAGAACATACATGGGTTCCATTCGAGTAAAGTCTGATCCTCCCATGTCTTCCCACCGCCCTTTCGTAAGACTGTTGTTCGCTTTCCGCCCTTTGCCAACTTGCCACCTGAGCCACCCTTCTTGTCAATCATAGCACCTGGGACATACACGGATTGTTGGGCAAGTATGCCGACGTCATATTCATATGCATTCGCGGGAACAGGTGCACTATGAGAGGAAGATGCAGAGGGTAAGGGATAGATAGGGCCCTGATATGGCTGATGATAGGGATTGACGTCGGAAGAGGAAGACCCCTGTTGGTAGTAACCTTGATTATTGTTTGAGTACATGTTGACACGAGATTAGCAATTCAGCTCAGTGGTGCAGTAAACGAACTTGGGGACGTTGGGAAGAGAAGTTGCAGGCGACGCGGCTTACGCAAAGACTAGATTATGTAATCAATTTCCGGTCCGGTTGGTAAACTTTAATGGACCCATTCTCCAGACCGACCAACCAATTCCGTGGTCGACTTGAAGGGTTCCCTCGTCAATCACAAGGTGAGCTACTTTCTACGACATACGTAGATTACCACCATATTTCATCCGTGCTGTGTGGTGAAACTCTGCTGGAGGAGCCTATCACCTGGCAGTGGATGGATACGCCAGTCTGCAGATGTACTCTGGGTTGCTAACTTTACCTTCAGATGCCATTCGTCAAAAAGGTTAAGACTGACGCATATTTCTCCCGTTTTCAAGTAAAGTATCGTCGCCGAAGAGAGGGAAAAACCGATTGTGCGCTACCTTGCTCTACATACAGACCCCTTAATGACCGTATCATGCTCCAGATTATGCGCGCAAGCGATTAGTAACGCAGGCAAAAAACAAGTAGTAGGTCACCACACCTAAACACGAGAATTTAGTTTTTCAACCGCAGGATTAGCAATGCGCCCAAGTATCGCCTTGTCGTTCGTTTCACCAATAAGGATATCATTGTCCAGATCATATATGCGCGACTCCAAGGTGATTTCGTGCTCGCTGCTGCACACTCACGAGAGTTGCCGCGCTATGGCATCAACCATGGCCTCACAAATTGGACTGCAGGTATCGTACATCTTCCCGAGTAACAAATGCTCATTCCCTGACGTTGTCCTGCAGCGTATGCCACCGGTCTTCTTGTCGCCCGTCGCGCATTGGCCAAGCTGGGCCTTGCCGATAAGTACCAGGGCGTTACAGAGCCAGATGGCACCATTTCTTTAACAGAAGCCCTTGACGGTGAAGATTCTCCTCGGCCATTCAAGTGTTATCTCGACGTCGGTTTGAAGCGTACTTCTACCGGTTCCCGCGTTTTTGGCGCTCTCAAAGGTGCTAGCGACGGTGGTCTCTACATTCCCCACAACGAGAAGCGCTTCCCTGGATATGATCCAGAATCAAAAGAGCTGGACTCGGAAGTTCTGAAGAAATATATTTTTGGTGGGCATGTTGCAGAGTATATGGAGAGCTTGGAAGAGGAGGATGATGAGCGGTATGCATATTTTCCTTTATTCTTTGCTACTCCCTTACCTGGCCCATTCCTTTTCCATAGCTTTAAGAAGCAATTTTCCACATATCTTGCGGATGGCGTTGGCTCTGAGGATATCGAAGAGATCTATACCAATGCCTATGCAGCTATTCGTGAAGATCCTACCTTCCAGCCAACACAGAAAACAAAGGACTGGAAAGCTGAAAGCAAGAAATATTCAACTCCTCGCCTCACTCTCGAACAACGTAAGGCCAGAATCCAGGCTAAGATTGAGGCATTCAAAGCCAATGGTGGTGCTGCGGGCGCGGATGGGGACGAGGACGAAGACTAGTTGCTTTTCACTTTCCCACGAGGACACCATTCTCCCATGTATTCTCATTGTCCAACATCCTCATACTTCATGTTCGTGTCGGCTTACCGCAGCCACAAAAGAGTACCTCCGTATACTACATACAATGCGATTCGTGCTTAAGGTGACATGTCACAGAGTAGGCTTGAGGTCCTGCCAAAGATAGTTCGATGACCTCCTGTATCCATGAGAACAGGGTCATAGATCCGGTGACATATGTCCTGGGGATCATTTTATCATGCCTAGTGGGATGCACATGTCGCGACACGGAACACTGCAAATCTTCCTCGCACATGACAGAGAATGTTCTACCAAGGGATTAGCGTCGCGGCACTAGTAATCATTGAGAGCTGGTCCTCACAGCGTGTAACCATCCCATTTACCGACAGCCCGATTCATGGCCGTATCAACAACCCATGTGCCACTCAGCTGTTCGGACAACCCAGTGCCCATCTCACAAATTTGTTGAAGGAGACATTGTTCTGTCTCGTCACGAAGGAGCTGGACGAGCTGGGGAATGGAAGAGACAGGGAGAGTCGCTTGAGACAGATGAGCGACCAAGGACGAAGGTGACAAAAATGTAAAGCGCAGACTTCGACTGCGTGGGCATCATATCAACTAGGTGCTCGTTTAAGACTGAGGTCACTCGCCTGTTGTCAATACGAATGACAGTGACACCGCCAACACGGCTGGTGCCATTGCCAATCAAGGATTCAAGAACCCTCGTGCTGTTCTCGCCGGCGGCGTCGAAGTGGAATGTCACAGGTACGCCAGCGCGACGTAGAATTTGAACCATTTTGCTCATCTCTGCCTTGACGCGAACGCAGAAATATTCATATTGTAAGAGATCGATGACCGGTTGCAGAAGAGCTGGCGTAGGTTGAACGGGTGCTGGTGGGAAGGCGGGATCGGCTTGTGGCCTTGGGAGTAATGCTTCTGGAGCCCCAATCCTTGCAAGCCTCCTATGAGAGTGTTCACGGAGGAGGAGGAGATGAAGGAAGTTATAGATCAAATCACATTTAGCTCGCGAAATGGGGTCATGATCTGATGCCTGAGCCACAAACACGTCTCGCTCTACCTAGAATCGGAGTCTGTTAGATAGAACAACCTGAATAGGTGCAGTGGCCCAACCAGCTCAAACCGAATCTCGGTATCTTGCGTAGCTTCTACGACAAGAAGTCTCTCAGAAACCCGCACAGAACTCGTAGGCAGGGCGCTTGCATCCCTGATCAACAATGAGAATATCTCTTGCTCCAGGACTTCGCGTTGTGCCTCGCGGAGAGAAACCTGTAAATGATCGCCATCCTCAGGTTCTTGCAGAGTGTTGCACGCTATTTTTTCCGCTCCGGAAGTGTCCCTGCTTCTGATATTGATGCAAAGGACAGTTCTCTGTCTTCGTGGAAATACTATTGGCTCCTGTGACCCGTGTGTCGCAAGTTGGCCTGTCGCTCTTTGACGAAAGACAGGTGACGCTTTGAGAATTCGGATGAGTGCTTGCACGTGGATTGGTGAAATGACATACATTCAGACAGTCCGAACGATATTAGGAAGTCCTTGGTTGTTCGATCTGTGCCTCTGCCGATAGGTGTGCCCAAGGGTAGAGGTGCAGGAGCGAGGCCCCAATTTCGTCGTCTAATTTTCAAGGCACCCGCCCAATACCGCGCACCTACATCATGACCACGTTCAATAGCAATCACAGCCGATTTGAACAAGTCAGAGGCTTTTCTCAAAGCCTCGTCCTTGCCCCCCGCCACCAAGCGTGTATTGAAGGACTGTACAGATGGAATCGAAGGTGGCTTTGATATCGAAGATGACGCTAGCATATCGTTTGGGGGCGCCGAAACGGATGGGGGTTCCACAGGCGGGGGTGGGGGACCGCTGACTGAGCCGGGAGTGGTGGATGCTGCGTAAAGAGTAAGGACATCCTTGGCCAGTGTCATCTCACCCAGTGCGATGCTGAGGGGTTCTAAGCAAAAATTGCAAATCTAGAGACCAGTCGCACGTACGCTAATTGGGGAAAAATCTCGAGACTCATGTTTGACAAGGTTTCAGGGGACATGGAATCAGTGTTCTGGCCGTCTAACGACTTATCTACATCGTCTCTTGACTGAGATAATGCAGTGTGGTCATCAGTGGCCGATTTCTTGGCCTGCCGCTGTTCCTCGTCTTGATCAAAGAAGTCTAAGCCTCGCTCTAAGAAAATACGTCTTAAATCCTCTCCAAGCCGTGTTCCTGGTTGTTCGTCCCTATCATCGATAAGGTATGTTGTGAACTGGCAGAGTACCAGAGAAATGAAGCGCACGGCTCAAAGATATAGTGACCATCTGCCGTGATGTCAGACACGGTAGGTATGGAACGACCGAGGTCATCTTTATAAAGTCTTTCGAGAGACAGCTTAAGATGGGGTGCTGTAATATCTGACATTAGCGAGTGTCCTCCTCCGAACGAAGGGGGGTTCGAAAGTGGGGGTCCGGGTCCGGGTCCGGAGTCCGCGTGAGACCGAGACCGACCGGTGTCCAGGTACCCGGATATACCCTTTCCATGGATTCGATAACTCCTTGTCTTCGCTTTCCGTTGACCGTGACAACAACGAGGCTGACAATCGTCCACTCGATTTGAATGGCCCATAGTCCCGTCCAGTCACCCAATGAAACATTAGGACAGATGTCCCCTCAACCTGCAATAAAGCGAAAGAAATTGGACGAAGACGACTTCAACGGATCCAAGAAAGCTCGAACCCGGGTCAGGTTCGTCCCTCTGTCATCCTCCAAATGTGAAAAAGACACTCTTATGCGTATTCAGCTACTCATGTGGAGAATGTCATCGTCGTAAGCAGAAGGTATGTTCAAAATTCAATCTCCGTCGGATCCTCACATCATGATGGCATGTCGCCTCAGTGTGACCGACAGATTCCCTGCTCCCATGTACGCATCGGTACACAAGATCAATACTGAGGACGGACTTAACTTCATTTTCAGTGTGTGGCCCGTAAGGTCCCTGAACTGTGTAAAGCATATACTCCCGGCAAACCCGACCAAGACATCCACCTGCGTCTTGCTCGACTTGAGCATATCATCGAGCTTGCATTGCCCCAGTTTGCGTCAGGGTCAACCCTTTCTTCTAAGGATAGCTGGCCTAGAGATGGCGCGCGGTCGGTTTCCCCTAGCGCCGATGCAGGTGCACACTCTCAGGCCGAGGAAGACGATTTCGGCAGCGGGACATTTCAAAGTGGAAAGTGGTATGGTACTAGCGCATCGGGAAGCGTTGCACCCGCTTCAGTATTACAACAGGTGAAGATGATATTTCTGCCTTCTCCTCGACACTCATATTATACTCAGCTCCAGAATATCGTACCTAGCACTGAAACGGGCTCATCCGCATCCATGCTCTCCAACCCACCAGCAAGTGATGATACAAAGACTTTCGTGGCGGCCATCGATTCTGTTCGGCAAGACACTGAACCCACTGCAGCGGACAATCTCAAGACTCTCATTCAAGATTGTGGTGTTTCTCCTCATAAGATAACAGAACTTGTTCAAGAGCTGCCGCCGCGAAGGTTTGCGGACGTTTTGATCGATTTTTACTTTGCTTCAATGTGAGCTTCTCGTCCTCTATCTGCTTTAGCGCCTTGTCTAACAAGCAATAGAAACTGGACACGCTACCCTATCTCCGAGCGGGACTTTCGAAAATCTTACGCTTCTGTCTGCGCGAACGGTGTCAGCGTGCACCCGAACGATGTCCGATTCTTGCCGTTGCTCTTTGTCGTTCTGGCGATCGCTGTACGCGTTGCACCGCAGCACATAGCCGGAGATGCCAGGAACAGGAGACTGACATCTCTCAGGTATTATTGGTCATGTGTGTCTCTGCTTTGTTATTCCTCATCTCATCTTCTCAATTTCGACTGGTTCGACAGCACGGCGATCTGTGCTTATTGCTGCGGCGATACAACCGGACTCTTTGGATATGGTCCTAACGCGGCTTCTGGTGAGCTGGCTAGTTCATCGTTCGTGTCGAGATACGCTAAGATTACATCAGAGTGCACGCTACCTGACTTTCGATCGTCGAATAACTGAGTGCTGGAGTCAGTTAGGAGCAGCTGTACGAACAGCACAGGTATGACATACACATTGGCGCGATTGGTTTCGACTGATAGACGTGGAGGCTCTTGGTTTGCATCGAGATGCATCGACAATGGTAAGGAGCAATTTCGTCGCCAAATGTAACGGTGTTATCAACCTTTCTTAGGGATTAGAGCCTGCACAAGTCGAGTATCGTCGGCGTATCTGGTATGTTTTCTCTCAAGTCACCGAGCAAAACCAACTTGCGTAGGGCGTACTTGTATCATGCAGATCGTTCGTATGCCCTCGCCTTGGGAAGACCAAATGCAATTCAGGATGCATACTCTTCGACCCTTCCTCCCCTCAATGTTGAAGACGAAGTCAGTATCTCCGAGCTTCGCAAGCCACCTCCTTTAACCACTCCAACTCGTATGACGTTCGCTATTCTGCGCCACAAACTCGCAGGGATTATTGGTCGCATTGTCCACCACTTCCAGCAAGTTCGACAGCATAGCCATTATCCTGATGTGCTGGCTATAGATGATGACATTCTCAGGTTCCTTGACAATCTTCCTCCGCATTTCGCGATGAGCTTTGACACGTCCCTGGATGAGGCACACCCTTATCTCCCCGCTCACCGATTTCTTCTTTTAACGGAGATCTTCTTCATTCGCATAAGCCTTCATCGACCATATCTGCTGCGGCGTCTTGACTCAGATCGTTACTCGCGCTCACGCAGAGCCTGCTTTGTCTCTGCTGTCAAGGATTTCGAAATCAGACGAACGTTATCCTCAAAGCTTTCCCGGGATACGCTCGTCGCGCTGAACATCGCATATCGAGATTTTCAGAGTGCGATGATCAGTGGCATATATCTAGTCTTATATCCCCGAGGCAGTATGGCGGAGAATATGCACACCATTTTGGATACGTTTCTGAAGGACCACGAAGGGATAAGGGAAATGGACGAGACCACACGCAGGGAAGTCAAAATAATCGAGTTCCTGAAGGCCAAATCCTCCCAAATAGAGGCTTCTATCTCTATCAACGAGGTGCCTGCCTTTGAAGAGCCTTTGGAATCCATGGCCCCCGTTGACGTACCACCCCTTTTGAATATTCAGAAACCAGTGTCTCGCGGCGCTGGTTTCTCTCTACACATTAGTGGGCCCATTTCCCCAAGGGCTAGCGTTGACCAGACCTCTTCGCTCGGCCAGGTCCTCCCATCTCCCACCATCCAGCGACTGCAGAGCGAATCAGGTAATGAAACGTCCAATTCAGGAAGTCCTATAGCGGACGACGAGTCCGCTGCGCAGAGTCTCCTTGATCAATGGTACAACGCTGTTAGCATGCCAAGCGGGCCAGGTGGGGACGGTTCCTTGGACTTCGCTGGCCTCCCCTGGGGTGGTTTTGGGAGTACCGATCTCTCTGGGTGGTTCGGCACAACACCGTCATCGGAAAACCAAGAAGACGTCAACGCTAATCCCAGCGTAGCGGCTGTTTCTGACGGATCTGATTGGAGTTACTGGGAGAACCTTGTAAAGGAGATTAGGGGAGGACCACCATAGTTTGACGCCTTCTGTATATTTATCGTCCACTGCATAAAAGTAGTGGCCTCTAAGTAATCGTTACTCTGACGTCATCTCGGCCCAATCGTATCCTAACCCACTTTGCTATGTACACCAATACAAGTTCTGGATTCGTGTGAAGCAGGACATTGGCTACATGGTTTTGGTTGTCACTTTAACAAAACACATGATATGTGACATATTGTTACATGTTATCACGTGATATCACGCTCTTCAGGGTCAAACGCGTCCAAGAAGTATGCTGCTTAACGCCTTTCACCCCTTCTCGTGTGGGCTCAGTGTGGGCTCCTGCCCTTCCATCTTGTCACCTCCTCGTGTAATATACATTCAAGCGGCCAATTAGCTCAAAGATGGATGCGACACCACATCTCGGAACTGCCGCGGATCTCGAAATGCGGACTGCTCGAGTGGCGGACCCCGCTCTCGGTGGGTACTGTCAATATGTTGCGTCCCACCGGCTAACGCCCACGAACATCATTCTTTCAGATTTAACACGCAGACTCACAGCTGCTAGCGAGTTGCGCGACATGATAGATAATGTCCGCGATGCAGAGGCCACTCGAGTATACCTTCAGACAATTCCCGCTCTGCTTGACCTTCTTCGCTCGAATGAGCCCGCTTTTCAAAAGGACACCCTGGAGTACCCATTTCGGCGTGTCATTGTCGAAATTTTGCAGCGTCTCGCACCGACAGAAGGCGCACGGTCTCTAGTCACTACTGTTTTTCCTGGCATGTTACACCTTTTGCGTCACGACAACGAGGAGATCGGCGTTGCTTGTTGCAAAACACTCAGTGAGATAATCCGTACCCATCGGACCCTCCCGGAGGAACTAGTCTCGCAGTTCATGGTTGTTTTCCAAGAACTGTCTCGGAACATCCCATCACTCGCCACGGAGTATCTATCGGAGGACTCGGCACTGCTGGATACTAACGTCGTCCTCCCTAGCATGCGCAGTTTCAGAGTGCTCAAAGAGATGGGAATCGTTGTGTCTGCCTTCATGCGTGATCAACGACAGTCTATCCTCACACTTATTCAAAACAGCCTCCCTTTACATTTCGAGGTTCTCGCAGTT
>QLPC01013235.1:402-10461 GCA_003314055.1 Lactifluus hygrophoroides
ACCCACGGAAAGCGTCTGTGTTCCGCACCTTTTACTTTGACTATATCTGACAGCCTCTATTTCCTAGCGGGCGCAGGAAAGAGTATACTTTGGTACGTAGCACTTCCAATATTTCGGTGGCAAGAACTCATGCTGTCCATAAGCTCTACCATTATCAAGAACATCGATAGCATGCGTAAATCTGGATTGGCCTCACTGGCATTCTTCTACTGTGATTTCAGAGACGACAAAAAGAAGAACCGGCGAGGCTTGTTATCTTCGCTTCTGTTCCAGCTTTGCGATCAGTCCGACGCATACTGCAACATTCTTTCCGACTTTTATTCCGAATACCATGACGGATCACAAGATCCCAGCGACCGCGCACTCGCCAAATGTCTAATAAATATGCTCAAATGTCCGGGGCAAGCACCAATCTACATTATTGTAGATGCGGTCGATGAATGTCCAAACACCTCCGGCACGCCGTCCGCCCGTGAAAAGGTCCTAATGCTTATAGAAGAGCTTGTTGACTTGCGTCTTCCAAATTTGCGTGTTTGCATCACGAGTCGTCCCGAGGCCGACATCAAAGCTGTCCTTGGTCCTTTAGCATTCCGTTCAGTTTCACTTCAAGATGAGGGAGGGCAAAAACAGGACATCGTGGACTATGTCACATCCGTCGTCAATACAGATGCAAAGATGCGCAGGTGGAGAATAGAGGACAAGGAAGTCGTCATCCAAACACTCTCGCAGAAAGCTGATGGGATGTAAGGCATCTATCTCTCGATGCCCCACGAAGCTTGCTCACAGATGTTACAGGTTTCGATGGGTCTACTGCCAGCTCGACTTCCTCCGTCGTTGCCTCCCAGGGCGTATCCGGACTGCACTAGATGAACTACCGGAGTCGCTCGATGAGACATATGAGCGCACGCTACAAGATATCCATGAGGCAAATTGGCAATGCGCACATCGACTCTTCCAGTGTATCTCTGTGGCTTCCCGTCCGCTTCGTGTTGAAGAGCTTGCAGAGTTCCTCGCCTTTGATTTCACCGGAGGACCAATTCCGAAGTTGCGGGAGAGTTGGCGCCCAGATGACCCGGCGGAGGCTTTGGGATCTACTGGCTCGAGCTTGATCGCCATTCTCGAGGTTAATGGTTCCAATATCGTCCAATTCTCCCATTTTTCTGTCAAAGAGTTCTTGACATCAAGCCGCCTCGCCATGGGAAGCCACACCATCTCCCGTTTTCATGTCCTTGTAACCCCTGCCCATACTATTGTCGCCCAAGCGTGCATTAGCGCTCTATTATACCTAGATGAAACTATCAGCGATGATAGCCTCCAGCACTTTCCTCTTGCCCGGTATGCCGCAGCCTACTTGGTGGGGCATGTGCAGTTCGACGCGTCGAATGCCACGCAAGATGGCATGAAACTCCTCTTTGACTCCAGCAAGCCTCATTTCTCCGTCTGGATGTGGATACATATTCCACTTGACATCCCCTGGTTCTCACGCCCGAAAAGCCCCCAATCACCACCAGTAACACCCTTATATTATGCCGCAGGATACGGCTTGCTAAATATGGTCAACTTCCTGATTTTTGAATGCTCACACGCCGTCAACGCTCGAAACGCCTTGGACAAGCGAACTCCATTGTTCGCCGCATCTGAACGTGGTCATCTAGAAATTATACAAATTCTACTTCAGCATGGCGCAGATGCGAATGCCCGGAACAACGATAAGGCGACTCCATTGCATATGGCATCCAAAAGAGGTCGTTCAACAGTTATTCAGTTCCTTCTTGATCACGGCGCGGATGCAGATGCTCGGAATAACATGAATGAGTGTCCATTGCATTGGGCGTCGCGGGGAGGTCGTCTGGAGGCTACTTGCCTCCTTCTCGAGCGTGGAACGGATGTGAATGCCCGGGACGTAGGGGGCAGCACTCCGCTGCACTGGGCGTCGAAATGGGGACATTCAGAAGTCGCTCGTGTTCTTCTCGAGCGGGGCGCAGATACGAATGCCCGTTCCAAGCAGGGCTGGACTCCATTACATGGGGCGTCGCACAGCGGAAACCTAGAAATTGTTCGGGTCCTTCTTGAACACAACGCAGACGTGAATGTTCACAGCAAGCACGGCTGGACTCCAGTATATGGGGCGTCGCAAGGAGGATACCTAGAAGTGGTTCGTGTTCTCCTCAATCACGGCGCAGACGCGAGTGTCCAGAGCAAAAATGGCTGGACCTCATTACATGGGGCGTCGCAGAAAGGATATCTTCCTCCAGAGAGCGACGAAGATGCGAATCCCCTGAGAGATCACGATTTGTTAGAACCACTTTCCTCAGAAGAAAGAGGTTACCCGGATGTCATCCGGGTTCTTCTCGAGCGCGGCGTAGACGTTAATGCCCGCAGCAGGGGTGGGTGGACCCCACTCTATGGGGCATCAAGGAGACAAGGAGATCTGGAAGTTTTTCAGGCCCTTCTGGGTCACGGCGCAGACGTGAATGCCCGCTGCAAGGACGGCTGGACTTCGCTCTTTTGGTCATCGCAAAGAGGATACCCGGAAGTCGTTCTGGCCCTTCTTGAATGCGGAGCAGATGTGAATTCCCAGAACAAGGACGGCTGGACCCCGTTACATGGAGCATCTCATAAAGGAGACTCCCCTCCGATCAGCGAAGTTACAGAACCTCTGTACGAAGACGGTTGGTGGCCAGACTCACAAGAAAAAGGACATTTGGAAGTTGTCCGAATCCTTCTCGAGCGAGGAGCAAATCCGAATGCTTGCAGCAGGAATGGCTGGACTCCATTACATGGGGCATTGCAAAGAGGAGGGCATCTCGATGTTATTAGGGTGCTTCTCGATTATGGTGCAGATTCGAGTGCCAGGAACAAGAATGGCTTCACCCCATTGCATGCAGCGTCGCGAGGAGGTTACCTAGAGGTCGCCCAGGTCCTTCTAGAGCGCGGCGCAGATGCAAATTCCCTGGACAACGGTGGCTCGACTCCGTTGCTGTTGGCATCGAAAGGAGGACATCTGGAAGTCATGCGAATTCTTCTCAAATCTGGCGCTGATCCGAGTGCACGCAACAAGGATGGCTGGACCTCAATACATTTGGCATCGGAAGGAGGATATCTAGAAGCTATTCAATGCCTTCTTGAGCATGGCTCAGATGCAAACTCCCTTGACCAAGACGGCTGGACACCATTACTTCGGGCGTCGGAAGGAGGACATCGGGAAGTCATTCGAGTCCTTCTTGAGCGCGGCGCAGATCCGAGTGTCCGTAGCAAGGATGGTTGGACCCCACTACATGGAGCATCACGAGGAGGACATGTAGGAGTTGTTCGGGGCTTTCTCGAATGCGGCGCAGATCCGAGTGCCAAGAGCAAGGAGGGTTTGACCCCATTACATGGGGCGTCGCAAAAGGGATCTATAGAAGTTACTCAGCTCCTTCTAGAGCATGGCGCAGATGCAAATTCTCCTGACGTTGACGGTTGGACCCCGTTGCTTCGAGCTTCGGAAGGAGGTAATCTGGAAGTCATTCGCGCCCTTCTTGAACATGGCGGAGATGCGAAGGCTTGCACCAAGGATGGCTGGACCCCGATACATGGGGCGTCACAGGGAGGCCATCTTGAGGTCGTTCGTGTACTTCTCGAGCGTGGAGCAGATCCAACTGCCCGGAGCGAGGATGGCTGGACCCCATTACACTTGGCGTTGCGACAAAGACACCCGGAAATTGTTCCTGTCCTTCTCGAGCGCGGTGCAGATGCGAGTGCCATGGACAAGAACGGCTGGACCCCGTTACATGAAGCGTCGTACAGGGGACACTTAGAGGCTGTTCAGCTCCTTCTAGAACACGGCGCAGATGCCAATGCAATGTGTGAAGACAGCCAGACTCCATTGCATTGGGCCTCGCTATTTGGACATCTGGAAATTGTTCAGATCCTTTTAGAGCGTGACGCCGATGCGAATGCCCGGGATAACAATGGCCATGGTCCATTGTATAGGGCGTCGGATTTTGGAAAAGCAGAAGTTGCTCGAGTCCTCCTTGACCACGGCGCGGATGTGAATGCCCGTGACATTTACGACCAGACTGCATTGCACCTGGCGTCGTACAAAGGACATTTCGTAGTTGCTCAGGTCCTTCTTGAGCGTGGTGCAGATGTGAAATGTTGTACCAAATACGGCAAGAGTCCATTGTCTTTGGCATCGAAAGAGGGACAGGAGCTCGTTGAACACATACTTTTACAGTTCGGAGCGAAAGACGAAACAAAATAAAGCACACGACCTCAGACTTACTATAGAATATAGTAGAATGTTTGACTCTTATCACCGTCACTTACAGTTTTGGTTTTCGGTGTATGTTGTATATTTATGTAGAAAACGTATTACTTGCTGGTGGGTCAACAGGAGATGGCGGAAGTCACTGCGATAGACTATATGATTGATGTCCTCCGTTCGTCCAGTGTACGATTGATATATGTGATCACGGGACACTTATTTCTCAAACCTTAAGCTGGGGTTCGGCCATGTGGCACTGCTCTCACGATCACAAATTCACCCAAATTCACACAACTGTTGTGTCGGGTTCCGAGTTGGGCGACTATCGATATCGATCACCTGCACTAATATGAGGCAGTGCACCGACCCGCTTTCTGAACATCGACCATTACAACCCTCCGCCCGTGTACATTTCCTCATACCAGACCAACTCCCTTCTTAACCGACTCGTGATATGAGCATCTCCTCTGCATCTTCGGCTTTAGTGGTACTTTTGGAAGCTGCATTCGAGGAGTACGAAAAAAAAGCTGGTACAAACTTGATCGGACATCCACTCGCCACCAGGCTCAGAACATGCGAATCGGTCGAATCCGTTACTGCTGTACTCGAAGAGCAAGCAACGGCTTTCCGCGAATTCCGGGGAGAGGATGGAAAGATAATGAAATCGCTCAAGCGTGCGGTCCACTTCCTGCATGCGCTTTCTACCAGTCCAGTTTTTAGCGAGGGTGTCTCTTTGCTGGTGCGCCAGAACTGTCTCATGTATTTCTTACTCTTGGCCTTAGCCCTATCTTATAGCCATTTCCGCCTGCAAAACTAGTCATCGCCGGAATTGCCATCCTTCTCTCTGTATGCGTCTCCCTTTGTTGTTATGCGTGTGCCCTATTGACAGCAAGGTGTGCCAGGCGACCAAGGACATCCCCGCGAGTTACGATGCACTCGTTGACCTGTTCGAGTCCATCGGAAACTTCGTGAAACGCCTTGATATCTACACCAGAATCCCCCCCACAGCCGCGATGACAGAGATAGTAGTCAAGATAATAGTCGAACTACTTTCTGCCCTCGCTCTTGCTACTAAACAAATCAAAGAGGGACGACTGAGTAAGTTCATGATGATACCCATCCTTGACGGTAGATCCCCTAGCCTAACGTCAAGTAGAGAAATTCGGAAAAAAGCTTCTAGGAGAGAACGAGGTCGAAGCGGCACTCCAGAGGCTAGATAGATTAACCCTGGACGAGGCCCGGGCAACTGCAACGCAGACTCTGGAGGTCGTCTACGGCCTTGTGCAGAATATGAATGCAGTCATGTGTGGTGAGTGAATTGTATCCGTTTAATCGCCGTTCTGAGATTTCTCCTTATAGACGGCAGGGCGACGACGGACGGGATTCTAAAGGTTCTCGGTATGTTCAACTTGCGAGAATAAAGAGGTCATATATCTGACTGAGCGCCAGAGGTGATGCAACAAATTACGAGTGATGTGAACAAAACCAAACGTTAGTCATCCCCAGCCCCACCATCGCTGACCAGGAGAATTGAGACGGTCTTACAGGCGACCAGATGCGGCGAGACATTCGACGTTGGCTCTCTCCACCAGATCCGTGGGAAAATCACAATATTGCGTGCGATGCTCATCATGAAGGAACCGCCACATGGTTTGTCGAAGGCGACGCTTTTGCACAATGGAAATCATCCGGTTCCCTCTTATGGACCCACGGAAAGCGTCTGTGTTCCTCACTCTATACTTTGACTATATCTGACAGCCTCTATTTCCTAGCGGGCGCAGGAAAGAGTATACTTTGGTACGTAGCACTTCCAATATTTCGGTGGCAAGAACTCATTCTGTCCATAAGCTCTACCATTATCAAGAACATCGATAGCATGCGTAAATCTGGATTGGCCTCACTGGCATTCTTCTACTGTGACTTCAGAGACGACAAAAAGAAGAACCGGCGAGGCTTGTTATCTTCGCTTCTGTTCCAGCTTTGCGATCAGTCCGATGCATACTGCAACATTCTTTCCGACTTTTATTCCGAATACCGCGATGGATCACAAGATCCCAGCGACCGCGCACTCGCGCAATGTCTAATAAATATGCTCGAATGCCCTGGGCAAGCACCAATCTACATTATTGTAGATGCGGTCGATGAATGTCCAAACACCTCCGGCACACCGTCCGCCCGTGAAAAGGTCCTAATGCTTATAGAAGAGCTTGTTGACTTGCGTCTTCCAAATTTGCGTGTTTGCATCACGAGTCGTCCCGAGGCCGACATCAAAGCTGTCCTTGGTCCTTTAGCATTCCGTTCAGTTTCACTTCAAGATGAGGGAGGGCAAAAACAGGACATCGTGGGCTATGTCACGTCCGTCGTCAATACGGATACAAAGATGCGCAGGTGGAGAATAGAGGACAAGGAAGTCGTCATTCGAACGCTCTCCCAGAAAGCTGATGGGATGTAAGGCATCCATCTCTCGATGCGCCACGAAACTTGCTCACAGATGTTGCAGGTTTCGATGGGTCTACTGCCAGCTTGACTTCCTCCGTCGTTGCCTCCCAGGGCGTATCCGGACTGCACTAGATGAACTACCGGAGTCGCTCGATGAGACGTATGAGCGCACGCTACAAGATATCCATGAGGCAAACTGGCAATGCGCACATCGACTCTTCCAGTGTATCTCTGTGGCTTCCCGTTCGCTTCGTGTTGAAGAGCTCGCAGAGTTCCTCGCCTTTGATTTCACCGGAGGATCGATTCCCAAGTTGCGAGAGAGTTGGCGTCCAGATGACCCGGCGGAGGCTTTGGGATCTACCGGCTCGAGCTTTATCGCAATTCTCGAGGTTGATGGTGCCAATATCGTCCAATTCTCCCATTTTTCTGTCAAAGAGTTCTTGACATCAAGCCGCCTCGCCATGGGAAGACACGCTATCTCCCGTTTTCATGTCCGTATCACCCCTGCCCACACCATTGTCGCCCAAGCGTGTATTAGCGCCCTATTACACCTAGATGAAACTATCAGCGATGATAGCCTCCAGCACTTTCCTCTTGTCCGGTATGCCGCATACCACATGGTGGAGCATGTGGAGTTCGATACGTCGAATGTCACGCAAGATGGCATGAAACTCCTCTTTGACTCCAGCAAGCCTCATTTCTCCGTCTGGATATGGATACATAATCCAGTTGACATCCCCTGGTTCTCGCGCCCGAACACCCCCCAGCCACCACCAGGCACATCCTTATATTATGCCGCAGGATACGGCTTGCTAGAAATGGTCAATTTCTTGATCTTCGAATGCTCACAAGACGTCAACGCTCGAAGCGCCTTGGACAGGCGAACTCCATTGTTCGCCGCATCTGAAAGTGGTCATCTCGAAATTATGCAAATTCTACTTCAGCATGGCGCAGATGCGAATGCCCGGAACAACGATAGGGCGACTCCATTGCATGTGGCATCCGGAAAAGGTCGTTCAACACTTATTCAGTTCCTTCTTGATCACGGCGCGGATGCAAATGCTCGGAATAACGAGAACGAGTGTCCATTGCATTGGGCGTCGCGGGAAGGTCATCCAGAAGCTACTCGGCTCCTTCTCGAGCGTGGAACGGATGCGAATGTCTGGGACGAAGAGGGCAGGACTCCGCTGCACTGGGCGTCGCAAAGGGGACATCCAGAAGTCGCTCGAGTTCTTCTCGAGCGGGGCGCAGATACGAATGCCCGTTCCAAGCAGGGCTGGACTCCATTACATGGGGCGTCGCATAGAGGAAACCTAGAAATTGTTCGGGTCCTTCTTGAACACAACGCAGATGTGAATGCTCGCAGCAAGGACGGCTGGACTCCAGTATATGGGGCGTCGCAAGGAGGATACCCGGAAGTGGTTCGTGTTCTCCTCAATCACGACGCAGACGCGAGTGTCCAGAGCAAAGATGGCTGGACCTCATTGCATGGGGCGTCTCAGAGAGGATATCTTCCTTCAGAGAGCGATATCAATGCGAATCCCCTGAGCGAAGACGGTTGGACTTCAATTCTTCCCCCACAAGAAGGAGGTTACCCGGATGTCATCCGGGTTCTTCTCGAGCGCGGCGTAGACGTTGATGCCCGTAGCAGGAGCGGGTGGACCCCACTCTATGGGGCATCAAAGAGAGCAGGAGATCTGGAAGTCTTTCAGGCCCTTCTGGGACACGGCGCAGACGTGAATGCCCGCTGCAAGGAAGGCTGGACTTCGCTCTTTTGGTCATCGCAGGGAGGATACCAGGAGGTAGTTCTGGCCCTTCTTGAATGCGGAGCGGATGTAAATTCCCAGAACGAGGACGGCTGGACCCCGTTACATGGAGCATCTCATAAAGGAGACTTCCCTCCTGCGATCAGCGAAGTTACAAAACATCCGTACGAAGACGGTTGGATGCCAGACTTTTACTCACAAAAAAAAGGACATCTGGAAGTTGTCCGAATCCTTCTAGAGCGAGGAGCAAATCCGAATGCTTGCAGCAAGGATGGCTGGACTCCATTACATGGGGCATTGCAAGGAGGGCATCTCGATGTTATTAGGGTGCTTCTCGATTATGGTGCAGATTCGAGTGCCAGGAGCAAGGTCGGCTTCACCCCATTGCATGCAGCGTCGCGAGGAGGTTATCTAGAGGTCGCCCAGGTCCTTCTAGAGCGCGGCGCAGATGCAAATTCCCTGGACAACGGTGGCTGGACTCCGTTGCTGTGGGCATCGAAAGGAGGACATTTGGAAGTCATGCGAATTCTTCTCGAATCCGGCGCTGATCCGAGTGTACGCAACAAGGATGGCTGGACCTCAATACATTTGGCATCGGAAGGAGGATATCTAGAAGCTATTCGATGCCTTCTCGAGCATGGCTCAGATGCAAACTCCCTTGATGAAGACGGCTGGACACCATTGCTTCGGGCGTCGGAAGGAGGACATCGGGAAGTCATTCGAATCCTTCTTGAGCGCGGCGCAGATCCGAGTGTCCGTAGCAAGGACGGTTGGACCCCACTACATGGAGCGTCACGAGGAGGACATGTAGAAGTTGTTCGGGGCTTTCTCGAATGCGGCGCAGATCCGAGTGCCAAGAGCAAGGAGGGTTTGACCCCATTACATGGGGCGTCGCAAAAGGGATCTATAGAAGTTACTCAGCTCCTTCTAGAGCATGGCGCAGATGCAAATTTTCCAGACGTTGACGGCTGGACTCCGTTGATTCGGGCTTCGGAAGGAGGACATCTGGAAGTCATTCGCGCCCTTCTTGAACATGGCGGAGATGCGAAGGCTTGCACCAAGGATGGTTGGACCACGATCCATGGGGCGTCACAAGGAGGCCATCTGGAGGTCGTTCGTGTACTTCTCGAGCGCGGAGCAGATCCAAGTGCCCGCAGCATGGATGGCTCGACGCCATTACACGTGGCGTTGCGACGAGGTCACCCGGAAATTGTTCCTGTCCTTCTCGAGCGTGGTGCAGATGCGAACGCCATGAGCAAGAACGGCTGGACCCCGTTGCGTGTGGCGTCAGAAGTGGGATACTTAGAGGCTGTTCAGTTCCTACTAGAACACGGGGCAGATGCCAATGCAATGTGTGAAGCCAGCCAGACTTCATTGCATTTGGCCTCACTATTTGGTCATCTGGAAATTGTTCAGATCCTTTTAGAGCGTGGCGCCGATGCGAATGCTCGGGATAACAATGGCAGGGGTCCACTGTATTGGGCATCGAATTTTGGACAAGCAGAAGTTGCTCGAGTCCTCCTTGACCACGGCGCGGATGTGAATGCCCGCAACTGCGACGACCAGACTGCATTGCACCTGGCGTCGCGCAGAGGATACTTCGTA
>QLPC01013237.1:0-10784 GCA_003314055.1 Lactifluus hygrophoroides
TCTCATGTGGCCTACTTTTTCTTCGACTTCAAGGACGCAACAAAGCAGGATACTCGTGCTTTACAGTTACCTCTCCTCGTTCAGCTCTGTGCTAAATCCAACCAGTGCCTCAAGCCTCTTTTCGACTTATATTCCTCCCACGATGATGGTTCACAACAGCCCAATGAGGATGAACTCTCACAATGCCTGAAAGACATGCTTGCACTTCTTGGACATCTCCCAATATATCTTATCATCGACGCTCTCGACGAATGCCCGAACACCTCCAAGGTGATTGGGGTGCCAAGGCCGCGTCAAAAGGTCTTAGAATTCGTGAAGGAGCTGGTCGAGTTGCACATTCCAAACTTGCATATCTGCGTGACAAGTCGCCCCGAGTTTGATATCAGGAAGGTCTTTGGACAATTAGCACGTTTTAAACTGTCTCTGCACGATCAGGACGGCCAGAAGCAAGATATTGCAGAATATATCCGCTCAGTGGTTTACTCAAACAAGGAGCTAGCGATGATGAAGTGGAGACAGGATATCAAAGACTTGGTTATCAAGACACTGTCAGAAAGAGCTGACGGAATGTACGGTTGCCGTGTTTCGTTTGTAAAACTTTCTTACACATTTACGCAGGTTCCGATGGGTTGTGTGTCAGCTAGAAACGCTGCGAGAATGCCTTGCGCGCAATGTTCCACGCGTCCTCACCGAGTTGCCTGAATCTCTGGACGAGACTTATGAGCGTGTGCTGAAGGGGGTCAATGGCGCAAACCGAACGGACGTTTATCGTCTGTTGCAATGCCTCGTGGTGTCTATCCGACCACTTCGGGTCGAAGAACTCGCCGAAGTCCTTGCGGTTGATTTTGACGGCGCCGACGGAATCCCGAAGCTGAATCCAGACTGGAGGTGGGAGGATCAAGAAGAAGCGCTCCAGGCGGCATGCTCCAGTTTAATTGCCATTATCGGCGTCGGTGATTCAAGGGTTGTGCAGTTCTCGCACTTCTCGGTCAAAGAGTTCCTGACGTCGCGTCGTCTGGGTGATTCGAATGGGGATGTCTCCCGGTATCATATATCCTTGGAACCAGCTCACTCAATCCTCGCCCATGCTTGCCTAGGCGTCCTCCTGCGCTTGGACAATCGCGTTGAGAAGCGTAGCATCGAAGACGGCTTTCCTCTGGCCACATATGCCGCTCAACACTGGACCGACCATGCCCAGTTCGGGAATGTATCGTCGCTCGTATGGAATGGGATGGAGCCTCTTTTTCACCCCAACAAGCCACATTTTTCGACGTGGCTCCAATTGTACAACATCGACACTTTTCCCACGGATTCAGTTTTTACCTTGTTCGGAACAAGGAAAGAGATCCTAGACACACGCCCTCTATATTACGCCGCACTCTGTGGGTTCCATGTCCTGACAGAGCACCTCATAGTGAAGCATGGACAAGACGTGAATGCCCGTGGCGGTTATTATGTGACCCCACTGGTGGCTGCATTGTCAGGGAAACACTTCCGTGTTGCAGACTTACTCTATCAACATGGTGCAGCAGTGGATATTCGAAACCATGTAGGAAGAACTCCACTTCATTCTGTGTTGATATCTGGAGACCCCGAAGTAACGGAGTGGCTACTCAATCATGGTGCGGATGCGAGTATCCGCGACACCGAATACTACAACCGTACTACACTGCATGCGGCAACTGTGTCTGGACGGATTGAGGCGCTTCAGATACTTCTGCGACACAATGCGGACATCAAAGCACTGGATAGCGACGGAGAAGTTCCACTACACTATGCATCGCGGAGCGGTAGTTCAGATATCGTTGGGTTATTACTTGACCACGGTGCAGATATGAATGTGCGGGATAATAATGGCTCAACCCCGTTACATATGGCTTTACACATGGGGGAGCTCGCAATCGCACGCCTGTTGGTCGAGCGTGGCGCAAATGTAGAAGCGAAAGATAACAAGGACAGGACTGCATCCCAGGTTGCCGAGAAATATGAACTGGATGAGATCGTGAAATTGCTGTCAGAGTAACTTATCCGTAGACTTCGAGTAGACCCATAAACGCTACGACGTGATGTACTGTACCGCATGAGAATAGGGATACCACAACGTTTTTCTGTATTGGCACTACAATATTGCATGAAGAACCATCATCTAGTCGGAGCTCACGATGCCAGACACGGACTATCAGGATTCTTCGGGTTTTATCTAGGTTAAGACGAGAGGTACGGACTGTTCGCGATTAGTGACCAGTGGTAATGGTAACGATGGATGGGATGCCGTGCAACGCTGAATTAATTGACTGGGAATATGATAGTGGGCGAAAGATCGATATCGCACAGCAGCACATGCCCCCTCTTCTGAGAAATCTGTAGTTGACAGATGACCGCTTGGTGATACGAGGAGGACAACCATCGGCTGCCATCCTCAATTTGAACTTTCAACTAAGCATCACAAAAAGACTATAACGTGATGTGCATCGATTCCGCATTATCAATGACCCACGAAGTACTGCCTGCACCATGTAAGTCTTCCCTCATCAGTGCCACCTTCCTAGGCCATACAGTATACGATCACTCGTTTGGTTGTGCGGTGCAAGGAATGTTCTATTGCTGTACTGTACGTCAATAATATCAAAGCAACTATCATGCCCTGACAGCTGCGGTTGACACAACGGATCCTGGGGGAAGGGGCGGCTCTGAATGAGCGGCTATGGCACGCATAGCCTGATGGATCTCCGCAAAAGTTTCCAGTTGACCCGCTCCCCACCGCTGAAATACAGCCTCGCGCGCATATGCAATCCTCGCAGTCGCCAGCTAATTCGCGCAGCCCAGTCAGCCACACAAAACGCAAGTACGGCAAAGGGGTAGGCATACCAGAATGTCTGCCGTCAAGCCCTTCACTGGCGAAGCGGTGGTCTGGAAGCGATGCATGCGATACGTAGTCCCCAACCAGAGCACGTCCGTGAAGTTCTATCCGCGCAATTGTCAAAGAACGTGATCGTGGCCCAAGAAAGAACGAGAAAAAAAAAAAAGGTAATGAGACGAGGGGAAAGAGAGCGAAAAAAAAACATACGTGGAGTTCCGCCTCGTAGGGCCAGTCTTCACTTCCCAACGGTACCAGCGCCACCTTGCGCGCCAGCTCAGGATCGAGCAGGGCCTCGAGCGGATGATCAAATATATGTGCCACTTCTCCAGGAGCCGCGCGCAACCCGTCCAAAACGGAGACGTTGTCCAAGAGCGCGACTACAGGTGTGACCACGAGGTTGTTCGACGAGACAAACGGGTCGAGGGTGCAGAGGGTATGAACGTGCGGGGACCGCAGTGGAAACGCGACTTCTTCATTTGCCTCTCTGAACTGTTTTTGTTCCCAAAAAAAAATTAAAGATAAAAAGTCAGTGTTACCATCGCGTCGCCCCCCTGTTTAAATATAGAGGCTTACCGCTGTTTCGACGATTCCAGCATCCCCATGATCCATTTTCCCTCCAGGCAAAGCGGTCTGCCCTGGATGCGAGCGGAGTTCCTTCGACCGCGTGGTCAGGAGAACGCGTAGCTCGCCAGCACGTTCATACAATAGAACGAGCACTGCAGCGAGTTTAGAAACCGGGAAATCCGCATATCTAAAGAAATCAATTTAGGCGGGGAATGCCGGCCCGACGCTAGGAACCCATCGTACGTACACATTTGAGGTTTCCGGTTTGTGCGTGAGCAATCGTTGTATGCATACCCGTGACCTTTCTGAGAGTACGAGTGCGGCGAGGGATTCCTCAGGAATGCTGAACATTGGCGCAGTCATGATGGTGCAAAATCAAGGTTCGGATGTCTGACCTAAAGCGCTGACGCCGACACAGGCGGAACGGCGGACGCGGACACGGACACGGACACAGGCTCGACCGGAAGCAGCACAGACCTGCCTGTATGAAATGAATTTGGTGCAACAATACACCAGAGCACAGCGAGAACAAAGTGGGTAAACAAAGCGTCGTAAAAACACAAAACACAAATGATGTGCGGGTCGTGCCAGTGGTCTCCAAACCCAAATATCGAAGATAACAAAAAGCTTACAACAATGCAGAGGCTTTAGACATGGGAAAGTAGATCGTGTCATATGTTCTATATCATCATCGTCTTCGCGCACCAGTGGCAGCGCGTCCTCTCGTCCTTCTTGGTAGCGGTGGAGACGGAGGGGCGATGATCTCCACATCGTCTTCGTCGCTCCCATCCGCGCCCTCCACGACACCAGCACCCATGAATATAGGGATACCGCCACCGCCACCATGCGCAAGAAAGCCTTTCCCGCGCCCACTACCCGAGCCGACGGTAGTATAGACATGTGGCTCAATATCAAACGCGAGTAAATCTTCTTCAGTCACGCCGTCCGAGTTGCGCAGCTCCTCGTCTAGCGTGCGCCTCCGTGCCTTCTTGCTCTGCGCACCGCTCCGCATAGACGACCCACTCCCCCGACGTGCATGCTGAGAAGTTCCCGCCGCCGCCACCGTCGCCGTAGGTCCTTTCTGCCTTTGCGGGCGGGCAGTAAGTGGAGAATCGGGCACTGAAATCGCCAGTGGGTCGTCCTCGTCATCACTTTCATCCAGTATCCGACGCCGCGCGATGGCTCGTGTTGGAGGGCGCACCTTGAGTGGTGTAGGTGCAGGAAGCGGTGATCGTGGCGGACGTTTGTCGAATACACTACGGGCTGATTGTTCACGAGGCTGAGCTCGTCGCGGGGGTGTAGGTGGGCGAGGAACTAGGGACCCTTTTTCAGGAAGTGATGGGGGAGGGAGCGCTCCCTCTTCTTCCGGGGATTCAACGGCAATTGCGGGTACTTGAGGGGGCGTGGGAGGTACCGGCTCGTCCGGTCCTTGTTCAGCGTCACCATCCGAAGTAAGGGATGGCGTCACGTCCGTTCCATCTACAGAACTTGAGGGCCACCCCTGTACGGGTATGTACGGGCGCGAGGGGTTTGAAGGTCCTGCTTCTGGCTGATTCTGGCTCTGAGTCTGAGTCTGAGACGAAAAGCTGCTGTTCGTGGATTGGAAAGATGAGTCTGCTGAGCGGGGAATCGGGCCCATGAGTCGACGCTTGATCGATTGCACGCCCTCCTTCGCCTGCGTATCGACTTCCCTCTTTCGCTTCTGGCCAAGTGTAACCGGGCCATCGACCGGGCGTGGCGGCCGCTGAATGCCTGCGCCAATGAACGAGTTTTCGGCGTTATCGACGGGACTCGCACGGGGAGGTGGCCTCCCCATATCTGCCGGTGCGTTAGGCACCTTCCTTAGTCGCACAGTTTTCATCTCTTTCAGGAACGCCGCCATTTTATCCGCGGGAACGCCGATCGTGGGCTGTCCAACGCGCTTCGTCCTAGGTGCCGCGTTAATCGGAGCCTCGACTGGTGTGCCAGGGTGTCGCAAGTGTGCGCGGATATCGGAAAAAGACACCTCTGCTGCTGCAGAAGTTGTCGGGATTCGGGGGAGAACGAGAGGTCTCCCTCGAAGTGGTGGCGGTGGCGGTGGGGGCGGAGGTGGTGGTGGTGGCATTGAATAGGAATAAGATCGATCTGCAGGGGGCGTTGCTTGCCTTCTCGCCAGCTTCAGGGAGAAAAATCGTCAACACGAAAAATACGGACGGAAATTAGGTAGGAGAGGAGAGAAGTGTGCGCACCTCCTCTCTGAGCCGTTTCACCTCTTCCTCCAATTTCTTAATCTTGTCCTCATACACTGCCTTTTCCTCCCTAATCACAGTCGTTTCCGCCTCGTTTTCCCACCACTCTTCGCGCGCTCTACGCTCCTCTCGCACGGCAGACAATTCTTGCTCCTTCCCACGAACGCGAATCTCACCGGACGTGTCCGCGCTCGCAGGGTCAAGTCCCAAGTCGACCGCATTGCTCCTACTTCTTCCAGTCGACCTCAGAGGCGAGAAGACTTCACTATCAAAATGGTCCGTTGCGCGTTGCTTGCCCTTCTCTCTCCATGACGGGCTCGACAGCACAGCGTCACCACCATCTGCGACCTCCTCGCCGCGCCGCCTAGACGTCTCACCAACAGATTCCGCACGGGATCTGCGGGGCATCGGAGTAGGCGGGGCGGGGCGTTCCGGAGAACTCGATGGTCCGGAAAGAGGCACCTCGTACTCAAAATAGGTCGGTTTAGTCGGAAAGTGCACATGGCGTGCCACGGGGTGGGACGGTTCTGGGTCCATTGACGGGCTGCGAGGAAAGAGAGCGCCAGGCATCGTCATTGACGGCCGGCGGCGCAGTGTAGGGGGAAGGGGTTGTGGCGCGGGCTCAGGCTCTTCGTGCTCTTCCCCATCTCGATCTATTTGTGTACCTGCATCATCATTGTGCTCGTCGAATGTAACGCGTCCGTCAGGCGGCGGCGTGTGCAATGGAGATAAGGGAGGCGTGCCATGGCGGTGGGTACGGGGTATTGTTCGCAAAGATACCTCTTCATGGTGCGGGGAGAGAAATTGGCGTGAATTTGATGTTCCGCGTTGGTTAGAGAGAGGTGGAGAGTGGGCCGTTCGGGGAGGTGGTCGAATCCGGCTGGCCGATCTTCGAAGGGCGTGTTGTTGGTCTTGCCGTTCATCCTCCTCAACCTTATCTTGTACTAGGTTTACCTGGTTCAGACGTTCTTTTTTGGAACGACGAGCTTCGCGTTTCGGCCTTGCGCGTCGGCGGGAGCTCGACGACGCCACAGCATGCTGAACGTTTGGGTTAACGAGAATTTGTGAGGCCTCGATACAGTATCCAAAGCTATGGGACACACATACACACCTCAGTCGTGCTACCACCTGTCGCTGTAGTTACGAAATCTTGTACTTCCCGGGATAAAAAGCCAAGAACACTCGAAAACAGGCCAGGCTGGCCGGTGGACATGATGGAGGTTTAAACGAAACACAAGCTTACGTAATATTACCCACGAAAGGAATGATCTGATACACGAAGTGGCGGGAGTGACGTTGTGCGGTCACAGCGTCATCTCCGACCCTCCAACCAACCGGACGTTATCTCGTCTCCCATCCGGGCATAATCTTCATTCGTACAGTACAGTACATGGTGTTACAATTTAAAAATGTAGTTACAGTATCTGCGTCTGCGTCAAATCTTGTGATCCAGCTCCGCAGAGAACAACTTCATTCCATCAGTATTTTGCAGCTGTGGACAATTGACTTTTGAACCAGTGGGGATAACGAACACAAAGCGCCATTTCGCCTTTCGAGGGAGAGATTTCTGTGAAAAAAACTCAGCCATTTGTGGCTTGATAGAATGTTCAGATGCGATCGTGATTTGAAAAATATTGAGGTACCCCCCTGCTAAGATGAACGAAACAAATGCTACTTGATTCGTCGCCTGTGGCACGTAGAAGACATCGGGTTCGATATGGCTCAGTTTGGAGCCAGGATATTCCACCAAGGTCTTCGGCGTAAATTTGGTCGGGGCGACTCCGTTTGGCGTGGACGTCCCAACCCCATCATGGTTGGAATGCCACCGGGGCAAATTCTTTTTCCCCCCTCGGCTAGAGCCCATAGATCCATCACCTTTCCGTTTCACCATGGGAATGAGCTTGAGCGCGGCCCCTTCCAGGAGCTTCGACTGAACTATTGATTCAAATACCAGACCCGCCATCTTCCTCGACCCTGGTTCACTTGCCAGTTGTTCGTAGAGCTTGATCTGTTCGTCCCGCTTCTGTTCCCGGAGTCGGCCCAGAAGTGACAGGTAGATCGAAGAAGTGATAGGTTCCAAGGACGACTGCCGGAGATTATCGATGGTCGTGCGTTGGACAAGGAATATCGTGTGAGACTCCTCGTCAAGAAAGTCCATCGTTCTTGTCTCCGAAATACCCCGACGAATATCCTCGACAGTAACGTTATGGATCGCTTCTTTACAACTTTCCTCATGAAGCTCCAATAGATCCGCGTGGATGTTGAAATCAATGCAGATACGCGGTGTGGGACCCCATCGACGATACAATTCATCGACACGTGCACGCTGGTTGTCATCCAACAACCCACAATGGAGAGCACTACGGCGAGAGATGAGTAATCACAATGAATGAAAATTGAGAAGCTCACGCTTGCGATATCTCTGCTTTGGTCCATGGGTTCATGATGACCCACGTATAATTTGTGTTCTTTGCCAACGGTGTCCACCGGCTTCGTTTTGGGGAGGTAGTGAGCATGATAAAGCATTTTGTATCTTGTGTGGTGAGATCATGGTGAGTGAAATCGTCCGAATCAACTAGAGTCCAGACGAACGACTTGAAGTCGGTGTTCATGTAATTTGGAGGGGCCAGATACACGCCATCTTGTGCGAACAGGTGCCACCGCCCATGACGGTACCAAATGACGGGCTTCCCCTCGCCCAGCCTTCGTCGAAGGGCGTATCGGATCCACATGGTTTTACCTTTTTCCCAGACAGATGAAGTTTTAGCGAAAATTTTATCACGAGTACTCACCAACTCCGGGTTGTCCTGTTATGACGACAGAGGGAGCAATCTCACCCTCTATATTTTCTTCGTAATACAACTCGCAATGATTGTAAATTCGAACGTAGTCTTGGCGTACCCACAGTTTTCGGCGCCCGATACCGCTCACACCCAAGTCGAGGAAAAAACAGTTAGGGCCAATTTCACTAGCCGTGTTCTCGTCATCGTCATCGTCATCTACCTCCATCCCTTCGTCTTCAAGGTGAACTGTGCGCCACGCCTCTGCTTCCTCATCTATGGAGTGACCCCATAATCTGTCATGCAGTTGAGACAGAGGGTGGCCAGCTGAAAGGATGAGCCACGGGTCAACAGTGTCGTCATTTAGGACTATAGAAGCAAATGTGGAGGGAGTGCTGGCGGAATCCATGTGATGTCTTAGAGCTGTTTTCAAAACTGCGGAATCGCGAAAAAAAAACAACTCCTAAGTTACGGTCATAAATTGACCTTACGATACATTACGGACCTCACCAAACACCTTACCTCTTTCTAGACGTACTGTATTACTAACTTATTAACTACATTATTATCTTCTGACACACATAACTTACAGCCGAGACACGCATCAGGAAAACTGGAATTGTCTTAACATCCCTTAAACTCTCTTAAATGCTCTTAAGCGTGATTTTAAGGAGATTTTAAGGAGATTTTTTTCGACTTAAATTAATCAATTTTGCTTGGTTCCAGCAGGTCCGTTTCCTTATTTTGTATAAGAAATGTATCGTAAAAGCAGATAGCTTGTAGACATAGTGATACAACTACATAACTAAGTCACACACTCTCAATCATGATATATATTAATGTCATCGGTAGGCTCCTGGGGGTGGGGAATTCCCAGACGCGACTGAAGCGCGTACTGCTGCATACGGGTCTGCGTACTGCATGGTCCGGCTCATCCCTGTCACGCCACTGTCGTTCGGGGGAGCACCGAACCCGCTCGGGGCGGGGTCAGAAAATGCACCATACGCATCGAGGCTCGGGCGTGGTTGTGGCGCAGATGGGATGTTGTATCTCCCGGGTGAATTGAAGCCAGCTGAATCGCTCATCGCCGTCGTCGGTGCGCCAGAGTAACGGTAATCATCGTCATATGGCGAATAAGCATCACTTTCGTTATCTTGCTTAAACGAAGGGATTTGGTATGCCGATGCTCCGTCACCTTCCTCGTCAAGATCGCGTGGATGCTCGAAAGGAGGGTCACGTGGACGAGAGGCCTTATTCTTGCGCCACTCAAGAAATGCCAGCGTCAAGGATGCAGCCCAGAAGCCTAGATAACATACTAAGGAATGGGCAGCCAATTGGACAACAAGAAACTCACCAAAAGTAAACCAGAAAAATATGGCCCCTGCTTTCTTTGTAGAACACCAACCTCCCAGACCATTTGTAAAGCTGTCACCAAGCTCCTTAGCATGAGGATCGTTCTTTGGATTTTTGCAGCCAGGCTCCGACCAAGCCGAGACTGTGGTAATAAACCTTTGCAAACTTCAGCACCGGTTCAGTTTCTCGAAGCATTAGCTAAGACGTACGCGATAAGGAAGCTGAATGTTGTACCCGTCCCTACCAGTACAAACATTGCCCTATCCTCTTTCAGAGCGCGAGCGAGACGCGTGAATTTGTCATATTTTTCATTCAATAGAGGGACAAGGAGGAGAAATAGGGCCAGAAACATTCCCGTAATGGATACAAAGAGGGCAAAGCTTGACAACCCCGCTGTTGATCACAAGTCGCGTAAGTCGCGTGAAGTCACCGACGCGTTCTGAGAGGTAAGGACGAGTACGCACAAGGACCTATGTGAAAGCGTGCTTGAAACGACGCGACGCTGGCAAAACAGCACATGGCTAGAAAGTTGAAGAAGGCCTGAGAGGTGTGGCATATAATCGCGGGCTTCGAAACGATCATCTGCAGAGCACCGGAAAGAGTTAGTTCTGGCAAACCAAATGCGAAAGATATGGACCCAGATCCATAGCACCCATGAAATAGGAATAAATAGAATAAAAACGAGAGAGCCGTCTGTACCCGTGCCCGTGTTCATGGGGGGCGTTCAAGAGAACGAACATAGTTACGTAATGTAGTTCGAAAGTGATCGAAAACAGCAACAACGCGTTTGCCATTGCAACGCGAAGCGGATTTAATAAGGAGTCCCATAAAGAACCAGATACTCACGTCGTCTTGAAAACCCAACGTTCCACGCCTGTTACCAATGCCCCCGGACGCAGATCTTGACATCGGCGGGTGGGATGAATCAGGCGTTAGTTTATCTTTGATCTTGTCAAACAGCGACATGGTGGGTAGATGTCGGTTTGAGAAAAGGTGGCT
>QLPC01013362.1:0-10514 GCA_003314055.1 Lactifluus hygrophoroides
AGTCTAACTTACTGTGTCTGTACTGCTGTTCTATCATAGTAAGTTACCCACGGCAGGCATTCACCGTACGATAACAAACCTCAGCTCAGCCTAACTCCATTTGGTATGCCCCAATTTGGGTTCAGGAACAGCACTAACTTCAAAGCGATCGTGAGATGATGCCCAGTTAACTTTATAATGGCGGACTTCGTGATAGCCCCTGGGCGATTTATGCTACATTTTTGAATCCCAATGAAACTATCTGACCAAGAACAAAATCTGCATGATGGTTGGTATATAATGAGTGGATGCGAATCAATCTGTGCATTTTGTAGGGCACCTCCAGAGCGACACGGTAGGTTAGTACGTACTCCGTCTTCTGTTAGGAACAGAAACTTCATCTCAGGTGCAATCAATGTTCCGATTGGAAAATAAAAAAGATAAAAATAGAAGGGGACCGAAAAATGTTTAAACTAAAAGACAGGATATCAGTAAGAACGAAATGAGAAGGTCAATGGTAATGGGGTCTAGAGCGCAAGAGCTGCAAGGCCCAGGGCAGCTGCGCCACCAACAATGTTGATCATGGCCATTGTTGAAGTAGCACCGTTGGCTTTGGAGCTGGACGTAGCACTGGCTGCCGGAGATGCTCCTGTAGCTGATGCGGAAGGAATGGAAGAGGTGAGGGTGACGCCCTGCGTTCCACCTGTCAGTAACTCATTCTTTGAGGTATGTGTTGAAGGTACATACAGCTGCAGCGCATGATTGTTCGGCGATGGTCTCAGCTGTCTTGAGATCAGCGGCGCTACACCCTTGTTGAAAGCACTGGGTAGTGGTGACGATGAAGTTGCTATTCTTGCACAGGCATTCAGTTTCTCGGGGCCCGCAAGTGGTATAGTTGGCCTTGGATAAACAATCTAATGCGCATTCTATGGAAGCATATGTCAATCAGACGAAGCGCTATTAGGAATGGAGGTGATACGAACGTGGGTAGGTATCCGCACGGGGGTAAAGTTCAAAAGACGCAACGGACACCACCCCGGCGATTAAGAGGCCAAAGAAAGCACGCATTGAAGGATGGTCTGAGGGGCAGAGACTTCTCGGGGGATAATTGAGCGCTGGAGGCGAGGGGACAGCTTTCAAGAGGTGGGAAGGTCTGTCGTTTTATATGTTAACGGACATGTGTGGGGGAAAGTGCAATTGACAATTGAGCGACCAATAGAAGGGGATTGCTTCTATTGCGCCGTCAGGGCATCCGCAAAAGGCGGCTCAGGCGCCAGGGCTGCGACCGTCCCGAACCTGATCATGACGTGACATACTCGGGTTACCAGGTTCCAGTCAATTTATTTCACAGATGCCCATGACTCTGGTGTGAGAACGGGAAGGAGAGCTTGGTCCAAAATTGTTTTAGTCTCACTTAAGGGTCTAGACGGTTAAGCGTTCGACAAAAACTGATTTGATGAAACGACTTGCCATGAAAGGGTAGCGCATCCTACGGGGACAAAGGGAATACCATTTTGAAAAAAAAAAAAACAAGGCCACAGTTGAGATGTCCTTGCCAGGGGATGAGACCGATCAACACTACTGCCGGGCCGGTAATTGATTCGGCCCTCACCTTACAATTACCTTTTACAGCAGTCACTAACTCTCACGTGCGGCAGACATGGCGTTTACATAAATTAATTAAATTAATATTGATATTGTTCACTTCCAGAGTCCCACGGTTCGGGTGGCTGCCGCGAGATGAACTGTAAAGTTTCTCACTCAGGTCAGCCACCCGAACCTTATTGTGAACCACACCCAGGCCAAGTCCCGCTCACTCACTTCTTCGTTCCCTTAGTAGATATGGTCGTACGTATTCGCTCCATCTTGCAGCAGTATTGCGCACTTAATTCTGCATCATGTCACTAGGGTACCAAGAAAAACACCAAGGTATCGTTTTGGTCAAGGTGCTTATCCTCACCTCCGTTCGCCTTATCCGTCATGTTATAGGGCAAAACACGCTCTGCTCTTCAAGATGTCGTTACGCGCGAGTATACCATCCATCTTCACAAGTATGTGCACGGCCGTTCGTTTAAGAAGCGTGCTCCCACTGCCGTCAAATCGGTCGTTGCCTTTGCTCAAAAAGAGATGGGGACTTCTGATGTACGGATCGACCCCAAGTTAAACCAAGCGCTTTGGTCTCGGGGAATCAAGAGTGTTCAACACAGGATTCGCGTGAAACTGGAGCGTGAGTCCCCCATCTTGTTTCCTCAGTTTGTCCCCGCAATGCTACTAGTGAGAATGACAAAGGGACCTGATCATTCTTCCCATGCCATACTTTCTCTTGCATTGCCGACTTATTGATGGCACGCTCTGTAGGGAAACGCAATGACGAGGAGAATGCCAAGGAGAAGCTCTATACATACGCATCGCATGTTCCTGTTTCCAGAGATGTCCTCAAAGTAAGTTTTCGCGTCAGTTCTCAAAATAGATTTCTGAAAAATGTCATTGTGCAGGGCCTCGGGACGGTGACGGTGGACGCGGAGTAGGTGGTTTGTTATCCTTCTTCGTGTATGTTCATGCTGTTCCTTCGTACGACCCCATTACATCTCCGTATGTCACCAAAAATAAGTATTTACATGACTCACGCTTGTTTCGCCCCTGCATTGTACTTGAACAGCCGTTAAGACTCCATTCCTACCGTAACGATGGGCTACGCTGTCAGAATGCGTAAACACATCCGAGCTTCGTTCCTGATCTATTACCCGGCTGCTTACTGACAGCGAAACGTTACCCAACCCGGTAATCCTTGTCTTTTGCAATACTTTTTGAAGCCAGTAGCATCTCAATACAAGGAAAACTAGCGTAATTCCGTTCTGATCTGCTCTGAATAAGCGTTCTATTTACAGACGCAAACACTCGGTCCATGACACTATTGCGTGCAGGTTACTCCAAAATGTAATGTAAAAGAAGCGTCTTGGACATAATCATTGTCACCTGATACCCAGCACTTACGTTGTGAACACGCCAATGAGTTTGAACGGCGGGACGCTGATACCCTCTATACCCATCAATACGCACTCAACAAAGTGCGAACCTTTCGCTACACCGCGATCAATCATCCACAGTCTTTGAGTTCAAATTCAGCGTGACAACCGGCGATACAAAAGAAAGAAAAAAACGCACGCAGCTTCCTCGTCGTCCGAATCACCCTCGTTGTCAACGATAGCCCTACCTTCATAGTTATCATCTACCCAACACTCGACTGCACTGCTACCTTCAGATCCGAGGACAGCGCGAGGCTCGCGGGCATAATAAATGCCGACGTCGCCCGCAGAGACGATGAGCGGTATACGCAGGCGGCTGGTCGGAGCTGTGCTGTACCAATAATGCGAGATGCTGTCCGTCGCAGGGACGCCGGTCGGTGGCGGATGGTGTGTGTGCCATCCGGAGCCATAGAAAAGCGAGGGGGGGAGCGGGTTTACTAGGTCATTCGCCGATACGCATATCGGCGCGATCTCCTCGTACGTGTTCAGTGAAAAGTCAGATGGACGAGAGCTGATCCGCGATATGGGCACTTGCAGGCCCGCGGGTCGGCCAGCTGGCACTCGTGGACGCGGCGCGTCGAGGTCTTCGGCGGCTATCATGGCGCCTTTGCGTAGCCCCCCAAACAAGCCTGACGCGTCTTTGGGAGTGCCAACTTGCGCGCCGAGCGTGTAATACACGGGTAGGGCAGCGCCAGAGCCCACGGCGGCGCTCCATGCAATGCAGACCTGAGATTGTATGTACGCGATGAGCATGTCCGCCAGGAGACTGTGACCCGCGGTGCTGGCTAGAACGGCATCGGCATAATATCGGGATATAGAGGAAGGTGAGGTGATGTAAGAAGGATACAACGCGGCTTTGGAACTAGTAGCAGTGTAATGTGTGAGCATATGCGGCGGAGATCTTTACGAGAGATGGAAGGCACCTGATGTGCGGTACATCGTAAAACTGGGCAACGACACTGTGCCAATGGTCTGGTCCGGCGTACCCGTGTTGCTCGTGCACTTGGGGTGAGAAGTGGCCAAGGACGATAATTGCTGGTGCGTCAGGACGCAGAAGGATGGACCGCACGAGCACCTCGAAGCTTTCGAGTGTTTGATAGTCACTAGAATGGGTTATCAGAGCGTGTAATATATGGAGAAAACGAAGAAGACACGTGCGGCCTATCATCGGAATCAAGTTCCAGAATTACGAGATCGGTATAGTCAGGGAGGTGATGAGCACTGCAGAAGGAAAAGTATTCGGAATTGGTGTGCCGAATGGCACCGTTGGTGAGCTCTGAGGCGGGGTGAGGGAAGAGGGAGTTCCACCAGGAGAAGAAGAGGGAGGGATAGCAGTCCGGAGCAATTGGGTCATCGCCTGCGCCATGACAGGATGAGACTGGTCTCTATCAGTACAAGTGCGGGCAGAGGGGATCGCCAGGTGCACTCACCAGAGCCGCCAACCACGCTGATAGTAACAGGTTGACCAAGAAGGGCCTTGTGTATGACCTGCTGCACTCGGGCACCACTGCCTAGATGGAGCCAACTTTTTGAAACGGCGAGGGGACCATATTGTGCGGCAAGGGTATCGCCCTTACCAAAAGTAGGGCAGAAGGGAAACGGATTTTTCGCTGCTTCGTTGTTTGCGTCGGAAAGATTGAGATAATTTATTGGGTGCAATGAGGCAGAGTAAGCTAAAGGGTGATTGCGAAGATAATATGAAGCGTCGGCAGGATGCGAGGGAAGAATGAGGCGAGTGAAAAAGAGAACAGAAAGAAACAGAGCGAGAATAAGCCATATACGATTTGGCAGGCCGAGGGTGCGTTGATTCAGGCGAGACTGTGGTTTGTCTGCGGAGGAGAGGATGGCAGACGGTGGTAGGCCAGGAGTTGGCGGTGCGATATAGGCTGAACTTTTGGCTGTCCGTCTTAGCATTAGCGGAGAGGGTTCCGACTTTTTCGAAGGCGGAAATAACTGTGAAGGGGCCTCGCCCGGAGAGGACAAGGAGGAACCAGCTGACGACATCAGCCTGAGCCTGAGTGGGGAGGTCGGTGCTAAGGTGCGGACAGACAAATGCGGGCAGCCCTGCGCTTAGCTATCGTCGCTCCTTAGACCCGAACCTGAACAAGCGGCCATGAAGCCAGCGAGGAGATACCGTCGTATACCTACTCCGATAGCCATTATCGTCGGCGTTTTCATTGGCACACTCATCGCACGGTTCATTCCCTCGTATTATTATGGCTATTCCACTTCATGGCGCGGCAGTGGACACGCGCCCCTGCACAACTTGCCTCGCCCATCCTCCTCTCGCCAGGCACCGCCTCCCACCCTCGCACAGCGGCGACGTGTCTTGGATCTCCTCAGCACCCTCTCCCCCCATTACACGCGCGAGTGTACCCGGAATCTAAATCCTCTGTATGTGCAGCAGGCACGCGACCGATACGCACCCCTTATCGGTCACAACTCTCCACCGTCAAAATCTTGGCTCTTTGACCTTGGTCTCGGCGACCTCGATCCAATCCCCCGTCCAAGCCAAGAAGAAGCATCTTTCTACAGCCACCGACGTGACCTTTCCGCCGGAGAGCACAAGTACTTCTTTGCCATTAACCTTTACAATTCTTTCGATGTCATTCCAGACCTCCTCGCCACCCTTTTCCGCGTCTCCGCTATCCTTGGTTACCACAACGTCTTTGTCTCCATCTACGAGAATGGTTCCACAGACCAGACGAAAGCTCTGCTTCGCATTTTCGACGCCCTTGCGCGCTCCGTCGGCCTCCGCGTTACCATCCGCACCTCTCAGCGCACGCGTGGGGCGTTTAACCACCGTATCGAATATCTCGCAGAAGTTCGAAATGCCGCTTTTGTACCCCTCCACGAGCTGCGAAACGCAGAGAACGAGTATTTTGATACTATAGTGTTCATGAACGACATCCTCCCCTGTGTTGATGACCTCCTGGAACTTATTTATCAGAGCCGTTTGAACAACGCTGGAATTACCTGCGCTGCAGATTACATGTATCACGACGAGCTGGTACGTTCGTCTACCCCTGTCCTGTGTTCCTGGCTGAGGCTGGTGAGTAGGGTGCCCCTGTTTTTTATGATAATTGGGTTGCGCGCGACATCAACGGCACCGCCCTTGAAAACGCGCCTTTCGAGGCGATCTTCCGTCATGGACCCTCATCTTTACGCTTCCAACATCATCTTCCCATTCAGGTCCAGTCCTGTTGGAACGGTATCGCCGTTCTAGACCCCGCACCCTTCTACCAACCCAAACACGTCCGATTCCGCATGGCACGCATCGCAGAAGGCGAATGCTCTGCCAGCGAGTGCTCTCTCATCTGCAACGATTATTGGGAAGCTGGCTATGGGCGCATACTTATGGTGCCTCGCGTAAAGCTTGCATACGACGGGGTATGTACCATCTCCGCGGCCGTAACGTACACCAGGGTCTAATCATAGATACCACAGAAAGTATTTGATATCATCCATCCGCAAAGACGTAATTTGACCGCGATCCGGGGTTATGTCCGTCTTGGCGGACTTCCTGATAATCCACGCACCGATCCGCAAGACCGCTCATGGTTTGGCCCTCACGACCGTCTGTTCATGGAAGAGGAGGCCCAACTAATCGACTTTGTCCCCGGCCCACAGCAAGGTGCGCACTCTCTTCAATTTCTCGCTCACTTTGGTCGCTGATTCTATGCGTTGCTTGTAGTATGGTGTTGGGGCTGGGACGGGGCCGGCGACCTTGACGGGCCCGACGTCGATCCCGTCTGGGAAGAAGTGCCGGAAAAGTCCAAGTCCCCGCACGCCGTCGAAGTTCAACATGATAGGAGCTTCAAGCACTAGCTAGAGATTACGGACGAAAAGGAGCTTGAGCCTAGAGGCAGGACTCTCGGATTGGACGTTGGACAGATACATTAGAACGCTCTCAGCGGTTTAATGAACACCCTAGGCTTGGGCGATCGAACCCTACATGAGGTACTGTTAGATAGGGAGATGTAGGAAACAGTGGTACGATAGCGGTATGCACATCGTCTCATGTTTTTCATGTTTACAGTGGGTCGATTGGGGAGAGAGCGGGACGGGTGGCATCCTCAGGGCAGTGATGGGGGGGATTTGAGTACAAAACTACTCAAACAAACCGCTTCCACGCATGCTTCTCATACTCCACCAATTTTTTGCGTTTCTTTGGTCTGCATGGTCGAACATTCTATAAGTCGTTATACCAGTGGAAAAGTACAGAATCACGCACAATATGGGTACACGTGGTTCAATCAGTGCCCGCTGCTGCATGCTTAAGAACCGATCCCTAAACAGGCTACCCTCAGGCTAGCGCCACCACCATCACAGGGAGAAAGAGGTTGTCCGTCATACGAAGAACGGTCGAAAAAGACACAGGTAGCACCTACCTGGAGCCCGCGCAGACTCTCGCTGAGCCCCTCGCCGAGCTGCACGTCTACCTCTGTTTCGCGCACGGTGTGCTTGCCAACTCTCTGTCCCGCAAGGCCAGCCTGAGCGAGGCGTGCCTCCCTCTTGATCCGCTGCTCTGCAGCGGCTTGGGCGCGTGCTGCGAGCGTCCTGTCGGCGGCTTTGCGCAAGGTTTTGGCAGAGTCGACAGACGCGTGCAACCGTTTGCGTAGGGTACGTTCCATGAGAGCATATTTCTAGCATGATATTTTAGAAAGGAATTTTTTTTTTTTTGATATATGAGTGTGAGTCGGTTATGTACCTCGGCCCGCAATTTCTCTGCCTTTCGTTTTTGTTGTTTCGTCTTGCGTCGTGGCACGGCTGTCCTTCTCGCCTCGCGTGCATCGCTTTCGGAACCAGTAGAATCGTCTTCTCCTGACCTGTCCCGACTCTGGTCGGCAGGGTCATCCATGGGCTTGTCTATTAGCATGCCCTGCATCCCACCCTCGCCGTCCGCGTGCCGTGCACTAAGAATGTGCGTCTTGGTCGCCTCAAGCGCCTCGGCTTCCCGCGTGCGGCGAAGTTCAGTTTCGTGTGCAGCGCGGAGGAGTGCGGTGTGTGCGACTTCGGGTGGGTTATATGACGTTCCGGCATGCGGAGCGGGAACGGCAGGTAGCGTGATTGCGGTACGCGGGTGGGGGACGAGCGGTGCCTGCGTAAGTGAAATAAGAGATATGAGCCCCATTCCGTTTCCTTCGGGAGCGCTATGCACGCACCTTTACTACTTTGGCATCAGCACCCGATGTTGCTTCGGCCTGGGCAGACCACATATCGTATTGCCCACTATTTTTAACGGCTTCGGAGACTTCGAGCAACGCGCTGCCCGCGCCTGGCTGCGAAGGGTCCACTATGCTGTTCAACGGGCCTCTTCGGTCTTTTCGTGCTATCCTGAGTAGTCGCTCTTTGTCACGCGAAGTCACGAGAGATCTTCGAGGGCGTGCGTGAACCGCAGGGACGGCGGAGCGTTGAGTGATTATTTGGTGTGACTTTAGGGAAGTGCGGGAAAATCGCGGCAGGGATTTTCGCACTGAGAGGTGGGTACAGATTAGATGGTTGCAGCAACAAAGTGAAGGGTAGCAGTGCCTTTATCGTCGCCCCTGGTATCGACTATAAACAGCTCGGTGTCTGTCCTTTTCTGTAATGTCGACCTGTAGGTATTATTCTAGCCTGAACAAAAGACGGCAGGAAGGGAGAATGCGCACCCAAACGTGCGCTCCTCCTCGCGAAGGTCTTCCAGTTTCTCCTCAAGATCTTCGATGTCGACGTTTTTTCTCCATGCCTTTTTTCCTTTCCTGCTAGATTGATTATGTTGTGCAGGCGCGCCAACAGTAGAGGCGGCCGATGGTTTCTTTTTTGGCTTGGTGATTGAAGTCGAGACAGGCTTTCTATGTGACTTTGTGAGCGCCATGGATGCGAGAGCAAAGGCAAATAGTGTGCGGTTAGCGGGCCGCGACGGAGAACACGCTGCAGCAGCGCTTTCGTCTTTAATCAACCCCTCAAGTACCCTTCTTCGGGACACGTCGATTACGCGTATCGGGACAAGGTTTTGGACCTGTCAGTCCTGAATACTGCTGTCTTGTGAGTCAGGGCGTCTCCCCTCTATTCTAGCGATTAGGAGGATCCAAGAATAGAATACCACAGGTGAGCCTCTCCAAGCCGGGCTCGAGCACATCTGTCCATCATGTACCGTTCGACATCGCCTGGTGTACATTGGACCGATTGGTCGTGGTCAATGCATGCTCCGTACAATCTATTGACTCTTAGCCGCACGTCCAGTCTCCTTCGTTGCAGGTCACCTGTCCGCTCGTGTGCCTTGTCAAAGCCATCTAGCGTTCGATCGTTATCCACAGATGTCGAGCATGGATGTAGACCCAATTGAGGAAGTGGAAATGGAATACTACGGTAGCACTCAAACCGAAGCCCTGTCCAACAGGGCGATTGCCTCATGGGCCGTTATTGTCGACGGTGCGCATCCTTTCGACCTTGACTCGTACATATCAGGTTACTCTGGTGAGCCCCTCTCTGTTACCTCGGCCGGCCCTCGTTGGTTCGTAACACTATGTAGGCCGGTCAGCGCTGGAGCGCCTAATCTACATCATCTCGCTCTCCCCCTTTCTTGCACCCCAGGCTCTCATACGGGCCCTGCAGTTCCTCATCGAGCCAACACAGCGTGACACTGAGTATTACAAAACCATCTTGTCTGCTTATGAAACTACGGCGTCACGACCTGGCGCCAAGCTTCCACCCTTGAACGAGCTCGTGCCCGATCATACACTATTTGTCACCTGGGCTGAAGAGACGAATGAGCGTAACAACGCGGAGCGCCGGAAGCTCGAGGTGGAACTCAAGACATACACAGGAAACATGATCAAGGAGAGCATCCGCATGGCTCATAGAGACCTAGCTGCGTTTTACCGCGTCTCGGGCGATTTCGACAACGCACTACGCCATCTTACCAAATCGCGCGAGTTTTGTACGACAACCCAAAATATGCTCGAGATGTGTCTATCTGTTTTAGAGGTAGTCACTTTCACACTTGCAGCTCCGACATGCTGACGATCCTGGTGATAGCTTCTCCTAGAACAACGCACATTTTCGCATATACCGACCTATGTCTTCAAAGCAGAGTCCGCTTTGGACAGTGTTGTATCATCTGGGCACTCGTCTGCCGTCTCAGGAACGAAAAAGATTGATCACCATCAAGTAGTCGAGGCAAAACTAGCACTTTGCTCCGCCCTCTCACATCTGTCGAACGGAAATTATCCGAAAGCTACGCAAGATTTCCTCCAGCCGATGTCTGCAGCGGCACTCGCACCCTGGGCGGGAACCATCGTCTCGACGGGGGATATTAGTGTATATGCAACGCTTTGCGCGCTTGCGACATTGGGGCGCGCTGAGCTCAAGGCGAGGGTCGTGGAAGGTGAGGGGTTGGCAGGCGAGGGAGAAGGCATGAAAGAGCTTCTGGACGCATGGATGTCGAGCAACTTCCGCGCCGTACTTGAGCTCCTCGACAGGTTCTCTGTGAGTGCTCCAAAGCGACTATACCTTGTTCCCCCCCCC
>QLPC01013391.1:0-13092 GCA_003314055.1 Lactifluus hygrophoroides
CGTAGAGAACGCAGGTCAGGGCACTGTGCATGCCCACCTGGCTGAGGGCCGTACTGAGGTTAGATGGTCATCGCTACACACAAAAGAAACTCAACTTCAAACGAAAGAAAATCCAACTTGATTAGTAAGCATATCAACTCCGCTTCAATTGATCCCTGCACCAACAACAACAAACAAACACGTATCACTTCTCCGCCCCCTTTACTCGTCTCGCTGTACAGTACATCAAAATTTTGAGCGTGCTTGTTGACTCACCACCGTCAAACGAGGAATGTGATCGCCTTGTGGACACCCTGAACATGTCTACATTTTACTGTCTACTCGTTTCATGTCTTGGGTGGCTCAGGGAAGCAGGTGTTCGGGACCCACGGCCATTTTGGAGCGTCGGCTGTACAAGGTAGCGCAGTATTGGATGGGCGCGACAAGCTTGCTGGAAATGTGAATGGCGCTGCCACGCCGAAATGGGCAGGTTCTTCCTTATGTCTGGGCAACCGTGAGAGGAGAGCCCTGCTCTATAGAAGACATCTTTCTCTTGTGGACTCCGTTGGAGGTGGCGCGGGAGGTCGACACGTGCTGGACAGAAGCGGAACTTCGCACCCGACTCTCGACAAATTTGGGTTGATCGGTTCCGTTCTCGAGTCCGTGAATTCATGCCGAACTGCGTTTGATCGCATCATGCAACAGGGCATACCTCGATCCTTCGTTTGACCCGTGCAGGCGTGGAGCCGTTCGCATCGCAAGCTCTCACAACATCTGCACGCTTTGCACTCTGTGGGTCACCGTGTACAATTGCCATTTTGGGACGCGCTTCAAGGCATTGCCCTCTGGTAGTTCTGGAAAGATTGATCGAAATTGGGCTATTTCAATTTCTCCTCGTGCGAGACCTGATCAGGACATGAGCGAGTTGGTGTACAACCTTCTCGAGGATGAGTTACAACACCTCCTTCAAGGCGATTCCACAAGTACATGGTAGAAGGCACTGTTACAGAATTTGAGGCCGTCATCGTGATGGATATGTCCTGGGCTGAGTCAAAAGGTTTGACTAATGTATTCATTCACTGATAGAGACCTTTCTTTGATGTCATGCGAAATAGTTGACTTGAGGACTTGAGATAGTTTTACACTTATTTAGAAGTATTGTAGAAACAATTTGTCGAAAAGGTGCGCGCGAGGAATTTATCTCCCAATTAGAAGAGGCTATTGCCGATATTTTGGTTTTTGATAATCTGTCATCAAGCTAGTATTGGTTAGCGTTGGTTAGCGTCGGTTAGCACAGGTGGTATTCCCCGATGACGCCATCTGGGTGAACTCACTCTGGTTCTTAAGCCTGATAATCAGTCTTTCCTGCGCTATACTGGCTACGTTGTTACAGCAATGGGCTCGCCGATACCTCAGGGTCACGCAGCAGCCTCGGTACAGTCCACACAAACGAGCGCGGAACCGTGCGTTCTTTGCTCACGGCGTCGATAAATTTCGCCTTCCCTGGCCGGTTGAAGTGTTACCCGGCTCGTTACATATATCATTGTTTTTATTCTTTGCTGGCCTTGTCATATATCTCTTCCATATGAACCATTCTGTGTTCCATGCCCCAGTTTGGTCTGTCGGGATCTTGTCAGGTGCATACGCAGTCATCACGGTTATGCCAATTTTCTGGCTTGACAGTCCATACTATTCACCGCTTTCTTCATTTTCCTTGTCATTCTTTCTATGTGCGAAGGCAATCACCATTCTGCCCTTGGCGTGCATTTGTGGCCGTCGACCCATCTGCTACTTGTTTCGTTGGTTCTTCAATTTGAACAATCTCAAGATGCTCTTTCCAGGTGTGGGGGAGAGCGCAGAGTATATAACCATTGAATCATCATCGGAAATCGACGGCCGTGTCCTGAAGTGGTTATTCGATGCCCTTTCTGAAGATCACGAATGGGATAAGTTTTTTCGATGCCTGGTTGGCTTCTGTACCTCCAAAGTCGTGAAAGACCTCAAACGTCTTCTCCGTAATAGTCTGGGAGATCGGGTGCTTCTCAGTGCTTTGACGGATTTCTTTGGCCGTACCTGGACGTCGAATTTGGTCTCCGAATCGGACAAAATGCGGCGATTCGTTATATGCTTCAAAGCCCTTTATGAAGTACATCTTCTTCCCGATGCAGCTCCGGAGATTCTCTTCATCACTCTCGAACTCGATCATATAGAGGCTCGTGCTTCTCCATCGATTGAGATGGGGCACTACCTGAGAAGCACATGCATCAGAAACCACCGGACGACTGACTTATGTGCGCAGATCATCGTTGCTTCTATCATCGCAAACGCGCAAAGATACGACGATCGTTGGGTTGCGCTCTCTGCGGAGCAATTGGGCGAACCGGAAAGCCTTATTTGAGTCTACCTCGAATTTTGCAGCGGCAATGTGTTACTTGCCAACTTGATCCACATCGTTCGCCAGGTCCGCATCGCTTGTCAGACGGATGTTGACCCTCAGATCCTGGAATCCAATCGCAAGATGTGTATCGAGATGAGACACTACGTTTGGTCGTCGCTTTCCCGATTCAACGTACGAGATGCTCTTCCTGAACTGCAGGATGCCTTCTGTGCCTTGTGGAATCAAGTCGTTTCGGAATTGCAAAGCAACGCGCTGGATCTGTGGTGTCTTTCGATCCTCGCCGGCGTTCGCCATCTTTACATTGCCTTGCATCAAGACACCGCTGCTGCCCCGACGGCATTCTCCGCTTCCACCCCAAATCATTCCTACGTGTTAAGCCAGGCGTCGACATATCCTTTATGCCACCTCCCATGTCATGGTTTCCACACCCACCCAGAGCCTGAGGTCGACAGCAAAAAAGGAGTCAACGCCCACGCCATCTCTCTTCATGATGCCAGCGCTGCTCCGCGACATGACGAAGAGATGACCATTGTTCCTGTTGTACCTCATTCACGATTGTCTCCGAGGGCTGTCCCTGCCTCTAGCAGCACCCTCTCTGAGGACCTCCATTCACCCTCGCACCCCGTTTCCCACAAACTCCCTCACAGACTACTATCTTTATCTCCATCTTCATCGTCGACCCCCGCTTTCTCTCACGGTGCTCCTCAGGTAGCCCAGTCCTTGGATCCTAATACTACAGCATCGCTATCTTTGTTGAGCACCCTTGTCCCACCGCGGGGTAACGAGGACCACCAGGAAGAGGATTCCAACACACAGGTCATGTCGAGTACGATAGCCTTCGGCAAGCGACCAGTCATCATGGAAGAGCCAGATCGCCTCGGTCCTCATGACAACAACGAAGGCCGGGATAGTCCTACCCAACCTGAGCTCCCCTAGCCAGTCACAACTATTTTGCAACGTGAGAATTGTGATTCGTCAAGAAATCCCGCCTTGTTTCGGCATGGCTGGGGCAATTCGCAGTCGATGGTTATTACAAGTTCATCGAGTATTCTCCCTTCAACTTTTTGTTCGAGCTAAACAAGTTTGTAGATAGTGTCGAATCCGACATGTGGCAAGCATGGAATGCGCTAGAAATGTGAAACGGCTCTTGGTTATGTATGGTTTTTACTCATTGTTTTTACTCCTTGTATTGCGATGACGTCTACTGTTACAGAAAGCTCCCTTACTAGTCTATATGTATTTCGCCACTTGATGATTCCCGTTTTTGACTCGAGTGTGTAATATGTGTAATAGTAGGTCGCTTTCCACACTGGGGATCTCTACCACGATCAGCGTAATATAGTCCCTATTACTCTGCCTCTAGTCCTTGCCTCATCTATATTACGAGTAAGGTACATAGCATAGAGCCATCGACACCATCAACATAACCAATTGCCTGCATCGGGAGCTCACGATTCTGCGTATACTCCTAGGGTGCGATGTTCTCATGACGACAGTGTTGAGTCTGACATAACACCAAGTTTGCAACCACAGAACCGGATTGTGCGTGCTTTATAACGCAGTGTCGAGTCGTCAGCTTCTCGCAAATGGACGCCCCTCTGGTGTGGCCCTCACCGAGGATTGCACAGCTGCTGTGACATAGACACGTCCCACATCCAGCTCGCAAGGAAAGGAATTTGGCACGCAAATTCAATGGCGCACATTTCTCTCCAAGCGTGAAGGTGCGGTCGTGTGTTTCAAGTGGGTAGATAACCATGTGGCACCGTTCCAAGAAGAACGCAGATTGACCTGGCAGGAGCCCGGATGCGGGAGCTGGAAACTGAACCGGGGGAAGCGCACAAGACCACTGTGCCTGTGGCTGATCGCAAGAACGCTCAGGGCACAGCCGCTGAAGAACTTTCGGGTGTGTTGCTGGTGAAGGCTGTCTTCAATGCAAAAGAAAGTGATCAGTACACAGGATGGATAGAGGCGGTGAAGAGGATAATATGCACGTGACTCTATGATGACTAAAGCTATGCACTGGCGGCTCGACGACTGCCCACCGGGTTTTTACTGTATCAATCACTTCATATATACACTCCTTCAAGTTGCATGGAACACATTACTTCGACTGATCAAACAGCTGCCGATGCGGCTGAACAGGAAAATGGAGCAGGTATGTTACCTCCTTCACCGTCTTGTCCTCACCAATCCCGCCGACATTTATTCTAGTCCCCCTTCCGAACCCACATCTCCAAGTGCCTCAAAATCAGGGAGAACCGCCGGAATTTTGGGATTCCTCTGGACCTCTCTTCACTATGTACTCAGAACTGGCAGAAGAAGAAGACAAAAAGGCGGCTGAACGCTGGCAGAAAGATGCAGAGGCGACCCTTATCTTTGTGAGCGTTCATTTTCTTTTCCATACCATTTCGTATACCAAATAATGTAGAGTGGTCTGTTCTCTGCTGCAGTGGCGGCATTGCTCTCGGTGACCATCCCAGACCTCAAGCCAAACCCACAGGATACTTCCGCATTCTATCTCAAGAATATGTATCAGCTTCAGTTTCTTGCTGATTCCAACATATCCCGTCCATCTAGTCCTTCCACTCCGGCTGAACCACCTCCCTTCGTTCCCCCTAAATATGCCATCTTGGTGAACTCGCTCTGGTTCTTGAGCTTGGTAATCAGTCTTTTCTGTGCTATGCTGGCGACATTGCTACAACAATGGGCTCGTCGATACCTCAGGGTCACACAGCAGCCTCGGTACAGCCCACACAAACGAGCGTGGATTCGCGCATTCTTTGCTCACGGGGTCGATAAGTTTCGCGTTTCCTGGGTGGTCGAAATGTTACCCAGCTTGCTACATATATCGCTGTTCTTGTTCTTTATCGGCCTTGTGATATATCTATTCCATACGAATGATGCTGTCTTCCATGTCGTAGTGTTGTCAGTTGGGATTTTCTCAGGAGCATACGCAGTCATCACTGTTCTGCTAATATTCTGGCCCAGTAGCCCATACTATTCACCGCTTTCTTCATTGGCCTGGCAATTATTTCGATTTACAAGGGTAACAGTCTTTTTGATATCGATGTGTATTCGTCGTGATCACGTTTCTCACACGTTCCGCTGGCTCTTCCAGTTGGACAATCTCAAGCGGGTCTTTAGAGGCATTGAGGAAAGAACCGAATCTTTGGCTAGGGAATCCTCACCAGAGATCGACGGCCGTGTCCTGAATTGGTTATTCGGCGCCCTTGCTGAAGACCACGAACGGGATAGGTTTTGTGAATGCCTGCTCGGCTTCTGTAGCTCCAAAGTTGTGGAGGATCCCAAACGTGCTCTCCGCAGTCTGGATCAGGGAAGGCTTCAGTTCACTTTGACCAATTTCTTGTCCCGGAATTGGAAATCCGATCTAATCTCCGGATCAGACAAAGTGCGCCGGTTTGTCATCTGCCTAAAGGCCCTTCATGGAGCACAGCTTCTTCCCGATGAAGCTTCGGGGATCCTTAGAATCACTACCAATTATCTGGAAGATGGTGCCTTGCCATCTCCTTCCATCGAGTTGGGGCGTTATTTGAGAATCCCAGACATCAGAGGCGACCAGATAACCGATTTATGTTCGCAGATCATTGTTGCTTTTATCGTCGCAAACGTACGGAAATACGATGACCGTTGGGTTACGCTCTCCGCGGAGCAATTAGGCGAACCTGAAAGTGTTATTCGAGGATACCTCGAAAAAAGCAGCGACAATGTGTTACTTGCCAACTTGATCCATCTCATCCGTCAGGTCCGCATCGCTTGTCAGACGGATGTTGACCCTCAGATTCTGGAATTCAATCGCAACTTATCCAAGTTAATGGAATACACCATTTGGCCATCACTTTCCAAATTTAGCATAAGACGTACCCTTCCTGAACTGCAACACGCCTTCTGTGCCCAGTGGAATCAACTCGTTTCGGAATCACAAATCGAGTCGAATTCATGGTGTCTTTCGATCCTCGCTGGCGTTCGCCATCTTTACATTGCCTTGCATCAAGACACCGATGCTGCCCCGACGGCATTCTCCGCTTCCACTGATGATTATTCCAACGTGTTAAAGCAGGCGTCGTCATACACTTTATGCCACCTCCCAGATCACCGCACCCATATGGAGATGGTCACCGTTCCTATGGTACTTGGTTCACAATTATCGCCGAGGGCTGTTCATGCCTCTAGCAGCACCCTCTCTGGGGACCTCCATTTATCCCCGTACTGTGTTGTGCCATCTCCACCTCCATCTTTATCGTCAGCCGCCACTTTCTCGCACGTTTCTCTGCAAGTTGCTCAGTCCTTGCATTCTAATTCTACAGCATCGCTACCTTTGTTAGGCACCACTGTCCCACGTAGGGCTCACGAGGACTACCAGGACGAGGATACCAACACACCGGTCATATCGAGTACGATAGCCATCGGCGGACGACCGGCCATCGTAGAAGAGCTGGATCGCGTCAATGCTTATGACAACGAGGGTCGGGACAGCCCTACCGGGCCCAAACTTCCTCATTACCCCCCGCCTGTCAGAGCCACCACCCGCAAATACCGTCACAACTACTTTGCGGCTTGATCATCATGATCCATCACGTAATTTTTGTATAGAAGGGGCCACTCACAGATGGTCATTGTAAGTCCTTTATCTCCCTCCAGCTATAAGTCAAGACTCAACGGCGTTGTAGATGTGCTGCACAGATGGCCAGCTCTGACGTGCAGAGAATGTGACGAGATTTTCCTTGATACCTTGCCAGTGAATTGTGATGGCGTTCTCTGTTATAAATATTCCCCTTACCTATCTGTAGATTCGCTACTTAATGACAACCATGCTCGCCACCTGTCCTTGACTGTTAAATATGCCTAAAATACATTTCTCCGCGTGAGCAGTGTATGAGAGTTCAGGCACGGGCGGAGGCGGAGCTCCGGATGTTGCCGGAGGCGCACGTAACTGTGGGTCGCAAACCTTATCAACACTTCTTGCATGGTCCATATTGCTTCGATGTCTCAAAGCGATCATAGAGCCACCAATGCAGCTGAGGAGGAAATTGAAGCAGGTATGTTACCTGCCGCTCGCTTTGTCCTTGCCAATCTCGCCGACATTTATAGTCCCTCTCCCTAATCCACTCTTCCAAATACCCGAAAATCCGGGAGCACTGTAGATAGATTGTCGAGCTGCGAGTGGACAGATAGTCCTACAGTCGTAGACAGGGATCGATAGAGATAAGGGCACTAGATCTTGAGTCAACGCGATGACTTCGAAGAACTAGTCGAGACGATTTTGAAGACGCAAGGAAACTTAGAGATCACACAAGAGGGTTTTGGAGGAGGACAGAATACTGAGGTTCGATACATTTTAGAGCACAGAAATCCGAGGTTTAAATACAAGAGACAGACAATAGACTGGGAAATGTGAGTAGAGCGATGATGGTGGAGTGGAAGGTAAGCAAACGCGAGAGGTAAAGAGAAGATAGTAAAGGTAAGTAAGGGGATCAAGGTAAAGTAAAGAGATCAAGGACGAGGTAAAGAGATAATCGATGAAGGGGATCTAAAGTGATCGTAGGAAGGTAAAGAGATGTAAAACGCGATCGAGGTATAGTAAACGAATCGTAAAGCGATAAAGGCGATCGTAGAGTGTAAAGGGGACGAAAGATCGAGACTAATATAATAAAGGAAGGTAATACTTGATGGCCTTTGAGTGGCCTTTTGTTCGTCGAGTGGCTTTGATCGAAATGTAAGTGGCTTTGATCGGACGCGAGTGGCATTGGAATCGGACGCGAGTGGCATTGCTCGAGTGTGTGGCCTTTTGTGCGCAGCCGAGGCGCTAGCCTTACAGCACTACCCGAATTCGGAGATTCCTCTGGACCTCTCTTCTCCATGTATTCAGAGATGGCAGAAGAAGATAAGAGGGCGGCTGAACGCTGGCAGAAAGATGCCGAGTCGATTCTTATCTTCGTGAGTCTTTCGTTTTACTTTTCCTACCGTTTTATACACCGAAATCGTACAGACTGGTCTATTCTCTGCCGCAGTTGCCGCACTGCTCTCTGTGACCATCCCTGACCTCAAGTAAAACCCACAGGATACCTCTGTGTTCTATCTTAAGAATATCTATCAGCTTCAGCTTCTCGCTGAATCCAACGCACCTTGCCCGTCCATCTCTGCTATGCCGACTGAACCACCTCCCTTCGTCCCCCCCAAACATGCCATCTGGGTGAACTCGCTCTGGTTTTCGAGCTTGGTTATCAGTCTTTTCTGTGCTACGCTGGCGACGTTGCTACGACAATGGGCTCGTCGATACCTCAGGATCACACAGCAGCCTCGGTACAGCCCACACAAGCGAGCGCGGATCCGCGCATTCTTTGCTCACGGCGCCAATAAGTTGGGTGGTTGAAGCGTTACACCGCATGCTACATACATCCCTGTTCCTTTTCTTTGTCGGCCTTGTCATATATCTCTTTCATACGAATGATGATGTCTACTGTGTCATAGTTCGGTTCGTTGGGATTTTTTCTGTGTTATATGCAGTCATCACTGTTCTGCCAATTTTCTGTCTCGACAGCCCATATTACTCACCTCTTTCTTCATTGGCCTGGTCATTCTTTCAAGTCACAACTATAATGATCTTTTTACTCTCATCGTGTATGCGTCGTCATCCCATTTCTGACACGTGCCGCCGGCTCTTCCGGTTGGACAATCTCAAGCGGATCTTTAGAGGCATTGAGGAAAGAGCCGAGTCTTTTGCTAGGGTATCCTCGCCAGAGATCGACGGCCGCATCCTGAATTGGTTATTTGACGCCCTTGGTGACGATCACGAATGGGATAAGTTTTTTCAATACCTGGTTGGCTTCTGTAGCTCCAAAGCTGTGAGGGATCCCAAACGCGCTCTCCGAAGTCTGGATCAGATCATGCTTCGGACTCCTTTGACCAGTTTCTTGTCCCGGAATTGGACATCCGATCTAATCTCTGAATCAAACAAAGTGCGTCGGTTCGTCATCTGCCTAAAGGCCCTTCATATGGCACAGCTTCTTCCCAATGCAACCCCGGAGATCCTTAGAATCACTACTAATTATCTAAAAGATCATGCCTTGCTATCGTCTTCCATCGAGCTAGGGCGTTATTTGAGAGAACCAGACATCAGGAGCAACCAGATAACTGATTTGTGTTCGCAAATCATCATTGCTTCTATCGTCGCGAACGTACAGAAATACGAACACGATGACCGTTGGGTTACACTCTCCGCAGAGCAATTAGGCGAACCTGAAAGCGTTATTCGAGGATACCTCGAACATAGCAGCGACAATGTACTGCTCGCCAACTTGATCTACAGCATTCGCAGGATCCGCATCGCTTGTCAGACAGATGCTGACCCTCAAACCCTGCAATTCAATCGCAAGCTGTCCGGGTATGACCCGTGGGAATACTCCATTTGGCCATCACTGTCCAGATTTAGCATACGACGTACCCTTCCCGAACTGCGGCACGCCTTCTGTGCCCAGTGGAATCAACTCGTTTCGGAATCGCAAATCGAGACAAGTTCGTGTGTCTTTCGATCCTCGCTGGCGTTCGCCATCTTTACATTGCCTTGCATCAAGGCACCGATGCTGCCCCGACGGCATTCTCCGCGACCACCCGCAATTATTCCTACGTGTTAAACCAGGCGTCGTCATACCCTTTTTGCCACCTTCCAGATCATGTCTTCCGCACCAATACGGAGGTTGATAACATAACAGGAGAGCACGCTCACGCTATCTCCCCTCATGACATCGACACTACCCCTCAGTCTTTCCTTGACGCCGGCGTTGTTCCTCAACAACAAGAAGAGACGGCCATCCTTCCTATCGTACTTGGTTCACAATTATGTCCGAGGGCTATTCCTGCCTCTAGCAGCACCCTCTCAGGGGACCTCCACTTATCCCCGCACCGTGTGGCTCAGGCACTCCCTCGCAGATTGCCATCTCCGCCTCCATCTTCATCGTCAACCGCCGCTTTCTCGCACCTTTCTCTGCAGGTGTCTCAGTCCTTGGGTCATACTTCTACAGCATCACGACCTTTGTTAGACACCATTGTCCCACGCAGGGGTCACCAGGACCACCAGGACGAGAATACCGACACACCTGTCACGTCGAGTACGATAACCATCGGCAAGCGACCGGCCATCGTGGAAGAGCAGGATCGTGTCAGTGCTTGTGACAACGAGGGTCGGGACAGCCCTACCGGGCCCAAACTTCCTCATTATCCCCCGCCGGTCAGAGCCACCACCCGCAAATACCGTCACAACTACTTTCCAGCTTGATCGTCCTGATCCATCAAATAATTTCTGCATGGAAGGGGCGACTCGCAGATGGTCATTGTAAGTCCTTCATGTACTCTCCCTCCAGCTATAAGTCGATGCTCAATGGCGTTGTAGATGTGCTGCACACATGGCCAGCTATGACGTGCTGAAATTCTGACGAGATTTTCCTTGATACATTGCCAGTGAATTGCAATGGCGTTCTCTGTTACAAATATTTCCCTTACTTATCTATTGACTCGCTATTTAACAACTACAATGCTCACCGCCTGTTTTGACTGTAACCTATGTCTAAAATACATTCTGTTTCTCTGCGTAGTAGTGGCAGTGTAGGAAAGTTCAGGCACGGGCGGAGGCAGAGCTCCGGATGTTGCCGCAGGCACACGTAACTGTAGGGTATGGGTAGCCGTCGCAAACCTTATCAACACTTCTTGCATGGTTCATATTGCTTCGATGTCTCAAGGCGATCATAGAGCTGCGAATGCAGCTGAGGAGGAAATTGGAGCAGGTATGTCACCCGCCACGAGCTTTGTTCTTGCCAATCTCGCCGACATTTATAGTCCCTCTCCCTAACCCCCTCCTCCAAACACCCGAAAATTCGGGAGCGCTACCCGAATTCGGAGATTCCTCTGGACCTCTCTTCTCCATGTATTCGGAGATGGCAGAAGAAGAAGATAAAAGGGCGGCTGAACGCTGGCAGAAAGATGCCGAGTCGATTCTTATCTTCGTGAGTCCTTCATTTTACTTTCCCTACCACTTTATACACCGAAATCGTACAGACTGGTCTGTTCTCTGCCGCAGTTGCGGCGCCGCTCTCTGTGACCATCTCGGACCTCAAGCCAAATCCACAGGATATCTCCGTGTTCTATCTTAAGAATATCTATCAGCTTCAGCTTCTCGCTGCATCCAACACACCTCGCCCATCCATCTCTGCTCTGCCGACTGATCCACCTCCTTTCGTTCCCCCCAAACACGCAATCTGGGTGAACTCACTCTGGTTCTTGAGTTTGGTTATCAGTCTCTTTTGTGCTATGCTAACGACGTTGTTACAACAATGGGCTCGTCGATATCTTAAGGTCACTCAGCAGCCTCGGTACAGCCCACACGGGCGAGCGCGGATCCGTGCATTCTTTGCTCGGGGCGTCGATAAATTTGGCCTCCCCTGGGTGGTTGAAGCGTTACCCAGCTTGGTACATATTTCACTGTTCTTGTTCGTTATCGGCCTTCTCATACATCTATTCCATTTGAATGATGCCGTCTTCGATGCCACCGTTTGGTCTGTCGGGATTTTTGCAGGGGCATACATAGTCATCACAATTATGCCGATTTTCTGGCCAGATAGCCCCTACTATTCACCGCTTTCTTCCTTGGTTTTTTCATTTTATCAATCCATAAGGATAATTGCCTTTCTGTTAAAATGGTGTATTCATCGTCGTTTAACATTCTACGTATTCCGCCCGATCCTCAAGTTAGACAATCTCAAGGAAATCTTTTCGGGCATTGGGAGGAGAGCCGAAGGTGCTGCTAGAAGATCATCACCAGAGATCGACGGCCACATCCTGAAATGGCTATTCGATGCTCTTGGTGAAGATCACGAATGGGATAAGTTTTTTCAATACCTGGTCGGCTTCTGTAGCCCCAAAGTTGTGAACGACCCCAAACGCGCTCTCCGCAGTCTGGATCAGATGATGCTTCGGTTCACTTTGACCGATTTCTTGTCCCGGAATTGGAGATCCGATCTAATCTCCGAATCAGACAAAGTGCGCCGGTTCGTCATCTGCCTAAAGGCCCTTCATACGGCACAGCTTCTTCCCGGTGTAGCTTGGAGGATCCTTAGCACCACTACCAATTATCCAGAAGATGGTGCTTCGCCATCTTCTTCCATCGAGTTGGGGCGTTATCTGAGAAACCCAGACATCAGAAGCGACCAGATAACCGATTTGTGTTCGCAAATAATTGTTGCTTCTATCGTTGCCAACGTACGGAAATACGACCACCGTTGGGTTATGCTCTCGGCGGAGCAACTAGGCAAACCTGAAAGCGTTATTCGAGGATACCTCGAACATAGCAGCGACAATGTATTACTTGCCAACTTGATCCACATTATTCGCAAGATGCGCATTGCTTGTCAGACGGATACTGACCCTCAGACCCTGAAATTTAATCGCCACCTGCTCGGGTGTTCCACGATGGAATACTCCATTTGGCCATTACTTTCCAGATTTAGCATACGACGTACCCTTCCTGAACTGCAACACGCCTTCTGTGCCCAGTGGAATCAAGTCGTTTCGGAATTACAAATCAACATGAATTGGTGGTGGCTCTCGATCTACATGGGGATTCGCAGACTTTACATTAGGGTCGTTCACGGTTGGCATTTTTGAGCCATTTTTGAGCCATTTTCAATTTCATTTTCAATCGCATT
>QLPC01013424.1:0-10687 GCA_003314055.1 Lactifluus hygrophoroides
GATTCAAACTGAGCTTGATGATGACTTTTTATTTTTTTTATTTACCCGTTTACCCTTTTTTACCCCGCAATTTAGAAGCTGGCGAGCGATCTCGTTCGCCATTTCCCCCTCGATTTTTATTTCTTCCTTCCTATACTTTCCGAGAGCCGCACGCACCGTGCTAACGCATACATAGGTGATCGCTGATAAACTCCAATCAGCCTCAAAGGCGCAGACGACCTGCCAATCCAAGTGTCAAATAATCACACACAGGCAACAGAGATTACAGTACTAGCCCCCTTCTAGATCTTTACTCCGCCCCCCCTTAGTGAAAATTCAAATCCAACTTTGTCCTATCCCAAAGCTATGCTTCGTTCGTTAACTGATAAGGCCCCATAAAGGCTATTCGTGACAACCTCGTTAAGTCAGGTCTATTAGACCAAACCAACCGTAGCGCCGAGGACTTTTGCACACGACACGGAAGTTAATTATAGATTTTGGGCTTACTGTATATGTTGGTGGTGGCGACGGCACATCGGCACATTCGGTATTGCAGTGGGTCATCAGACCACATGCCCAATAAAACAAAATAAGCTCGACTCGAGCAGTTGAGATGCAGGACAGCACTGCAACGAGATCTGCAGCAAATCCGTGCATCACGCGCACGTTTTTCGTTGTTTGGAGTTCCGCACCGCTGACTCAGACCAAATACGTCACTATCGACGCCGCGGGTTCACACAATAAAGCTGGGTGTGAATTAGGGGTAATGTGCACGGTCTCGTGAAACAACTGGAACAGTGGATCTTTTAGAATGCAAGTCTATATTTCATATTGGGGCGGGAGATGACGCTTCGGGAGCGAACCGCAGGCACCTCATGTCTCAACGTCAGTGGGGCAACTGAAGTCGATGGAGCAAGCGATGCGATCGTGCCGCATATAAGCTTCGCTTCCATTACTCTCTACGAGGTTTGGAGCCAGACATTCACCCGCGGGGATAAGCTTTCATCTTCATAGGGTGTAATTTCCAAAGTCCCATTTGTAACAGTCCTGTGGCGGCATTGGTAGGCTGAGCTACTCGAGTTGTGCTTCGAAAACCTTTTAGAAACATACCACACAATCATCCTGATTCTTCATAGGTGGCACTTCGAGGCCAAGCTCCTCCGCCGCAGCCCACGGTTGTGACAATACCTTGTCGATCACTTGCGCGATGGCGTGTGTGCGCACGTCAACCGACCACGAAAGGTTGGTCACTGTATCATACTCGATAATGTTTCCAAAATGACAGCTATGGGTGGGGCATATACGCGCTCATTAATGAACGTAACCCCGATGTGAAAGTGACGTACCGGCTCTCCATGGCATAACCTCCTATTGCACAGGATGAAAGTACACCATTGCATGTACCCATGGCGATCGGATCCGCGGTGTGCCATACGTGAGTAATGTGGTGTGTGGACGGCTAAGCGTGTCGAACTTTATGAGCTTGTCTGTCCGGACATGTGGATGGGTAGCGTACGTACGGGAGTTGGAAGGTGCAGGCGTTGCGCAGCCATGCGCTCGCCAGGGGGCTCAAATGTCACGACAGGCACACCAAATGTGATCCCGATAAGTGTCGCGAGCGAACCACCAAGGGAATGCCCAATAACCCAGATATTCGAGTCGGGAAACATGTGTGTTATATTGTTGTACAGGTTCTATAAAACCCAGCAAGCCAAAAAAAACGGTTAGTTATCAACGCATCCTCAGCTGGGGGTGGCGGCAAACGTACGATCCCGACTGGGTAGAACAGGCTTTCTTCGATAAGGGCTTCTTCGACGCAGTCCTGATTGCACTTCCACCCGTTCCGGTAGCAGTCGCACACTGTTGTCCACGACCAGTTGACACGTGCGCAACAACAGCTGAACAGCAGATTATCGTTCAGCTTGTCTTTCCCCGTCGTCGGCCCTGAGTCAACCCATGTCGCGGACGTGCCTTTGATAGAGAGCACGACCGTGTTATTATCGTCCGTCGCGAAAATGTACCCTCGAAATCCATCATTATCCGCTTCCCACCCAACCGGCGAGTGCTGCAAAGGGGAAACAAGCAACGTAACGTAACGTCATCGTATCAGCAAAACTCGGAATAGGGAAAAAGGGGATAAAGCCGCACGCACGATGTCCCATTCATCGGTCAGGTTGTACCATGCAGTCGTGTTGGGCTCTACATACGCGTTGCTCGTCATTTTCGCGAGGAGGGAAAGGGTTTCACGTTTCGAGGCGTCCGGGCCCTGGATCTCATCCTCTTCCCAATTTAGTACCGCGCTTTGTCCTCCTCGCATGGAGAGGGCCCGCGCCTCTGCGAAGGCTGCAGCAGACGGTGGACGCGCTGTCCGCACTGGAGCGACAGGTATAGAAAGGGGCTGTGAGTTGACGTGATGGAGAGAGGAGCCCAAGGGAACGTCGGCAAAGTAGACTTGTGCCGCGGGTGTGACGGCATGGAAGTGGCGTAGTCGGAAGTTTAGCGTGTCGTATGGATGGTATGTAGGGCGTTTGAGGACGTCTGGAGGGAAGAAAATGTTGAAGAGAAGGGAAACGAAGTTGGTGAACGGAGGGAGCAACATGGTCAGAGGCTGACATTCCGGACGCCACTGGGGCGCCCCAACGCGCGGGAGAGCGAGCTCAGCGGCCCGGGAATGGAGATGGCGTACACACCCCAAACGTCAGCCAGGTCCTGCCAGGTGGTGGGGAGCAGTTTCAGTTTGAGACCGTACACACACCATTTTGGTATTGGGACTTGTCAATAGTAGTCGCCCAACATGCTCACCCCCCATCAGCGCCCTGGCGACGTCGGTGGTTTGTAAAGAGTCACGTTGCATGGATGACCGGACGTCCTAGCATTCGCACATCGGCGTGGGAGCCAGGATAAATCCCTGCACCCCCCCTGCGAACTCACCCAGGCCCCCAGCATACCATAACTGCGCACCCCAAAAGCCATGGTGTTGAGACTCCCTGTATACCTACATACGCCCCCGCCTCTTCTAATCTCGTAGCATATGAGGGCCACGTCTTTGTCTTTGCCACATATAGCGGAATACAAATCCTGACTTTTAAAAAAAAAGAAAAAGAAAAAGCATTCGCATATCCTCACCAGACCCAGTGGCACGTAATGCATTAGAACGTCCGCATAAAGATGTCATCAACTTCGGTAATCTCAGCTGTCACATACCAGTGCAGAGAGTTACACCCGCCATTGCGCCCAACGCCCAACTAAGGGAATTTACCGGGACCTAAATTAGGCCGCCGGTTAAGTTATGTCCTGAAGGTCCAACTACTGTATCCCAGCCCCAGCCTCACTTAATTGTCAGGAAAAGGTATTCGGTTACTGCACCATGCAGTACAGTACTACAGTACTAGCAATCGGACATCCGGACGAGGCAATTCACATGTCTTTGGCCAACCATGGCAGCGGCAACATTGACAGCCTCGCCGAGCCTGTTGTTCGTTCCTTCACACCCCACCTGACAGCAAATTAATATCGCCTTTTCCTTCCTTCCTGGGGGCCGACACTGTCAGCTTCTTTTTTCCCGCAGCGCGATCTCGTGCTGATGCTGATACATGCATCGATGGCTGCGCAGCACTGCTAAGCCCCATTTAAAGCACTTGGTGGCATTATGCGCGTCGTTCGCTAATATCTTGGAAAAGCCACACGATCGTCGAAAGTTAACAGCCCTCGGCCACCGTTGCACAGCAGCCCTGAACCTTCCCCTCAAGCTATCCACCATAATCGTCGACCCGTATCAACTCCCGATGTCCAGCAGCGACGCTGCCGGCATCATCTCTCTCCGATTCGAGCGCGACAACCCGTGCAACACGACCATCGTTCTCGACCCACGAGGAACCGTATTTTACACCGTGTCGACCGATTTTAGCGACGATCCGGACAAACCTGTGACGCGCGTACACGACGGGATCGGGAAGCTCGTCGCAGAGTGGATATGGCGCGATTCTCGCTCGGATCTGCTCACGATTCGCGACCTTCCACAGACACCTGCCAGCGCGTGGCTCAAGAAGAGCTTCATACCTTTCCGGGAGTACGGCTTTTACTTACTTTCTTCTTTATTCCCCCCCTCCCTGACTAACCGAGTTCTCCATCATAGCGATGTAAAGTTTCAGGATGATGCTGGCGTAGAATACGTATGGAAGAACAACAAGCCAGGGCTTGCGTTACAGGTAACGAAAAAAGTACTCGCATTTCTCCTAATGTTCTCTGATCATGGCTTGCGTCATCTTGCGATAGCTGTTCGGTCCACAATCCAAGACGCAGCCCGTGGCCCGATTTATCCGCTTGCATAAAGACTACAAGACGGATCGCGAGAACCCACCTGAGATACCCTCGACGCTCTTGCTCGACGAAAGCGTAGAGCCGATCCGCGACCTTATCGTCATTTCTTTTCTCTTGTTGGAACGCCGACGTCGCGAGACCGAAACCGCCACCTTCAATCGCGCCCAAGCCTACGGTATCTATGGCTCGAGTGTGTTGTGAACCCGGTAGTAGTGCATGAGTCATAACCCCGCATGTTTTACACCTGACATAATGACTGCCAATATTACAAGCATGGTGAATTATCAGTTTCTTTAATTACATCCTCAGCAAGGTGGCATTACTTCCAGAATTCAGACTCCAATGCACATTGCCTCGCCATCTCAACCTACACAAGATTTAACACATCTTCCGAGGGGTTGCAATTGAAACCTGGCATACCTGTTCATCAGTGCGACACACCAACACTCTGGGGAGTCTTTGGCCATCCTTCCCTATCTCTATGATGTCACCGTCTTGTGCGTCTACAGCGTCGTTCCGCGCTTTATCGATAGCGAATCCTAGACACGCGCATCGCTCAACGACGCTCTCGCGAAGTTCTTTACCTTTCTCTCCGATCCCACCAGCAAAGACAAGCGCGTCGACTTGTCCACCAAGCTTAAGCCAGTACGCGCCGATCATGTCCAGAATCCGGTCTTCGAAAAGATCGTACGCGAGCCTCGCGCCTTCATCTTCCCCTTTCTTCCGGATGATTTCCCCAAAGTCAGAAGAGCCTGCTAGAGCTTGCCAGCCTGCTTTCTTGTTGAGGATATCCTCAGCCTCAGTGACGCCAACGTGCGCAGCGAGGGTTTTATCGTGCGATATCTTCGCGGCACCATGCGTGTAATGGAAGATGAGCGTCGGATCGATGCTACCGGAGCGCGTTGCGCCTGGGAGACCTGACACGGGCGTAAGACCCATGGAAGTGTCATAGGAGTTGCCGTTATGAATCGCGCAGGCAGATGCCCCAGAGCCGAGATGTAGAGCAATGAGGCTCGTCTCAGAGATAGGCTGTAGATGCACTCAGCATAGAAGGTACAGGTGTATGTAAGAGACATGCCTTGGCAATATGATGCGAAACTGTGCGTAAAATATATGAGTCTAGCGCGATCCATCAGCACGATGGAGCGTTTGTGAGGTTCGAGCCCACAGCTAATTCCGTGGAAGCCATATTTCCTAAGGCCTTTTTTCTTTGCTATCTCCTGATTGATGGCATAGGAGGATATGTGTTGCGGGATGTCATGATGGAAAGAAGTGTCAAAATAAGCGATTGAAGCGGCGTTCTTCAAATTTGAAACGCTTGCTTGGATAACAGAAAGAGCAGCACCGTTATGTCTGGATTAGCCAAAGGTAAGATGTTGAGAAGAGGTGGTCAGAGGTATGCATACAGGGGCGCCAAGTCGGAGAGACGTTCGATATGGTGGTATGACTCTTCGTTGATGACCACGGGTTGGTAAAAGTCGCCACCGTGAACTACTCTGTGGCATACGTAGACAATGTCATCCCTGTCAATGTTCGCTCTAGTCTTTAAATTGTCAAGGAAATGGTTGAAAGCAGTGGCATGATCGCGGATGCCTGGCACGTCGTCTTTCTTGGTGTTAGATGTAGAAGGGTCGTCATTGACAAAGAATGAGAACTTTGGAGAAGAGGTGATAGAAGTGACAGACGAAGCAGCAATTAGAACCACAGCCGAGTCCGGGCCGGATCTATCAACAAACTCTGGTCGCTTCCGACGAAAGACAGAGACTTTCAAAGATGAAGAACCTGAATTAACGGCGAGAATCAGACTTGGACTGGCCATGTGTGCTTCAAGTGAATCAGACTTGGGACTACATGGCAATGTAGACATCGACAAGCGCGTGACGTCATCAAGTTGGCGATGATGATCTCACTGCTCCTCCCTCCCTCCCTTTACCTCAAAATGCTTGCTCTTGCTAATGTCGCCCTCTTGTGCTCACCATGGCCACAAAAGACGTCTCGGTGCCCAACCCCCCACCGGAGCCTTCTCAGCTCCCAGACTCTTTCTTAGACTGTCGTGTGCAACTCGATACTAAGAATGTTCTCTCACAAGAAGAGTTGCATTCAATCCAGCACTTCAGGAGAGCAGCGGATTACATTGCAGCAGGTCCATAACACGTCATTAAGAGTTCTGCAAGACCTTATTTGTCACTTCCTAGCTATGATCTTTCTGAAAGAAAACACGCTTCTCGAGCGTAAACTCACACATGACGACATTAAACCACGACTTCTCGGCCACTGGGGGACGTGTCCTGGCCTAGTCCTTATATATGCGCACCTCAACCGAGTCATTCAAAAAACTGGGCAGGACATGCTCCATGTTGTTGGGCCAGGTGTGTCAGAAAATCCTGTTATTCAACGTTTCTTATACAGTACCTGCTCGCTAGGACACGGAGCCCCTGCTATCTTGGCGTGTCTCTGGCTCGAAAATTCGCTTTCGACTTATTACCCTGAATATTCTCGCGAGAAGGATGGCCTACATAGGCTCATCAGTCGCTTTAGCGTCCCAGGTGGTTTTCCGAGGCGCGTTCCTATGTTCACACAACCCGCTCCCCCTGACTATGATACAGCCATGTCAATGCCGAGTTTCCTGGTTCTATACATGAAGGCGGAGAACTGGGCTACGCTCTCAGCGTGGCATTTGGTGCTGTCATGGATAACCCTGATCTCCTCGTTGCATGTGTCATTGGCGATGGTGAAGCTGAAACAGGGCCTACAGCTACGTGAGTCAATATTATCGTCCAGGTTTCACCAACATGCCAATTTTGTGGGTTTTAGCGCTTGGCATGGGTTCAAGTACATTGACCCAGCGGAGTCAGGGGCCGTTCTCCCTATTGTGCATGTAAACGGTTTTAAGATTTCCCAAGGTACAATTCTTGGTACCATGGACGACAAAGAGATCGTGGCGTTGTTCAGGTTCGTTTATATATTACCCGTCCGGACTGTAGTGATGATTCCTGGACACCTCGGCAGCGGCTATGGGTATCAGGTTCGACTTGTTGATAATCTGGACAACGTTGACCAAGATTTTGCTGCTTCACTCGAATGGGCATTGGGTGAAATACATAAGATACAGAAAGCTGCACGCACAGGGAAGGCGATTATCAAGCCACTGTGGCCTGTGCTCATTCTCCGTACACCCAAGGTGCCATATCGTTTCCATGGGGTAATCGCGCATTATTTACGACAAATATAATAGGGATGGGGCGCACCAAAGTCATTTCACGACAAAATAATCGAAGGTTCTTTCCACGCCCACCAGGTTCCTCTGCCCGCTGCCAAGAAAGATCCAGAACAGCTAGCTTTGCTCTCCTCCTGGCTCGCATCTTACAAGCCTTCTGACCTTTTTGATGAAGATGGACGTCCTTCCATAGACATTCTTCGAATTGTTCCGGAGATCGAAGAAAAAAGGCTCGGGCAGCGGAAAGAAGCGAATCGAGATTATTTCCCTCTTGACTTGCCCGAATGGCGGAAGAATACTGTTGAGAAAGGTACACAACAAAGCTGCACAAAAGTCGCTGCCGAATTCTTGGCCGAGGTCATCGCAAAGTAGGCATATTCCGGCTTACGATGACAATGGCTAACATGCGGATATGTGGGCGGCTTCAGCAACAAGTCCACTTTCCGGATCTTCTCTCCCGATGAGCTCTACTCGAACAAACTCGATGGCTCCCTCAAGGAGACAACTCGCAACTTTCAGTGGGACCCAGCTTCTCGTAATCGAGGCGGGCGCGTCATCGAGATCCTTTCAGAACATACGTGTCAAGGGATGCTACAAGGTTATACCCTCACAGGGCGCACGGGTCTGTTCCCTTCGTACGAAGCATTTCTTGGTATCATCCATACCATGATGGTGCAGTATGCCAAATTTATTAAGCTCAGACACAACGTGTCTTGGTACAAGCCCAGAGGCTCGCTAAATTATCTCGAGACGAGCACTTGGGCTCGTCAGGAGCATAACGGGTTCTCGCACCAGAACCCGAGCTTCATCGGTGCGGTTCTCAATCTGAAACCCGAAGCAGCGAGAGTCTATTTGCCCCCGGATGCAAACTGCTTCCTATCCACGATGGCCCACTGTTTGCGATCCAAGGACTACATCAACCTAATAGTGGGCAGCAAACAGCCAACACCTGTTTGGCTCTCGTTGGAGGAAGCCGATGCGGCAAGCAGCGTTTTATGACATACAGAATACATTTTAACATTCGTCTCAACGCAGCACTGTATTGCTGGCGCGTCTGTCTGGAAGTTTGCTTCTGTAGACGGGGGCGTCGACCCAGACGTGTACGTTTCCATGATGCTGATTAATATTCTGTCGTCTTATGTTCGCTATCTCGGCATCCTTTCGCAGTGTCATTGTAGGCATTGGCGCCGAGGTCACCTTTGAGACCATCGCTGCGGCCGCTTTGCTAAGGAAATATGCACCCGCACTTCGTGTGCGCGTCGTGAACGTCACAGATTTGATGATTCTCGCCACAGGAGGTTCCCACCCACACGCTTTAAGCGACGTTGACTTAAACGCACTCTTCACACCCGATTGTGCCGTACACATAAATTTCCATGGATATCCGATCGAGTTGAAAGGGCTGTTATTTGGCCGACCCGGCCTGGAGAGGATAACGATCGAAGGGTATCGGGAAGAAGGGACAACTACCTCCCCACTTGATGTGAGCGATCTACTTTCTGAAATAGCGACCAGCTGTGACTGGGTTTCTTAGATGATGCTTGTCAATCATACGTCACGGTATCATGTTGCAGCGGCGGCTGTCCGCGGTGGAGCCCAGCATAACCCGAGGGTTCGCACGGAAGCAACTGAACTTGCAGCACGTTTCATGCATATGGCGCAGAAAGACCACGATTACATTTACAATTATGGAGAAGGTTAACTCTATGCTATATATTTAGGTCTTGTCACTGATGACCACTTGCATAGACCCGGACGGTACATTCGACACACCGAAGTTTGACTGAGTTATCCAGGCTACGAGACTGGCACAACGATCTCGCTTACGTCATCTTTCTTGCATGTGCTCTACGTACAGAACATACACATCACTATACGTGCTGTGCTAACAATCAGCTATCCTTTCTTCCGACGTATGAGTTTTCTTCTGACACTACGCATAGCCGAATATAGCCTTGTGAAGGTGTAAAAGTGCGAATGTGGGTGACAAGGTGGACTGAGGCCAATACTAGACACTTCATCGATATCGCGCTCGGTGAAACTGCTGCCAATACTTGATACAGTAGCAACACTGCCCTTTCTACGACGACCGGGTGGGGGTGGAGTAAGAAGATTTAAAGAGGATAAGCCGTCGCGTTCCTTGGGGCTATTGTCACGTAATGCCCTTGAAGTTGCCCAACGGATCGAGCCTGAAGAGTAAGCTGAGAGAGTAGGGGAAGGCGGTGGGTGCATGGAGGAAGTATCAGGTGTTTGTGAAGCAGGAGAGCTAGGAGATTCGAGAACATTTCGTAGAATGAGATTCAGGAGAGAGAGGAAACCGTGATTATTCGAAGGCGTGCTGGCAAGACTGGATGGGGGTGGATGGGAACTGTACTGGGATGGAGAGGGGAGGGTGACCATAGGAAAACTGGAAGAATTGTCATTCTACACAACCCACGTACATAGATATAAACAGACCGAGGCAGTGCTTTGCCCTCCCCGATATGGATACGCCACATGCAGCTTCTGCGTCACCCACGCGTACTCCGTTGGCGTCTAACTAATCTGGATACCTGATGTGGAAAACACTACATTTGGCTTTGCAACTTCTGCCTCACCAACCAGGCGTGTTCCGCTCCCCTTGCTTAGGGTTGCCAACGCTCTTGAAGTCGTCCATTCCAGATGCCGAAAGCACAGCCCCCGGTGGTGAACGCCTTCCGCATGCACAATCCGCATGCAACAAGTGTAGGATGATTGTATTTATTTGGCTTTCAGCCTAGAGCGGGTGTAGAGCTCTGAATCCCTCCCCAAAGCACGTGAACTGGGGTGAATATGAGGGACATGATCCTAGTAGGGAGGAAGACATTGATAAGAATGTAGGAGGAGGACGATAACAATGTAGTGGCCTGGCTATGCAGGTACTAAGTACTGTAGTATTGACAATGGCGGCAGTGGGTGAGGCAGAAGCTGCAAAGCTAAATGTACAGTACTACAGTATATGTACCCCTCCTTCGGTCAGTCACGCAGGTGTCACATCACGATCAGCAAGTTGGGCTTTTGGACAACAGTCATCAAAAGCTCGGCAAGTGTGACAATGACCAACGGAATAAGGTAGCCGTCATTAGGAACCTACACCCCTTATATAAGCAGAAAGTCGTACACATCCACATCCTCTCTCCTCCTCTATACATC
>QLPC01013441.1:0-10185 GCA_003314055.1 Lactifluus hygrophoroides
ATGTAATCCGTACTTTGAGATCACGTCCATGACTGCTTTAGCAAAAGCCGTGCGGTTTGCATGTGTGGCTACAGCCGAAGAAAAATATTGAGAACCACCCCAGCCTCCAACAGACAGAAGGGGATGGACGGACTGGTATATTTTCAGCCATGTCAGTGGAGGAAAGAGGGAAGTGCATACATGCTCCTCGGCAGCCTGCACGAACTTGGGTAGTAAGGCCTGATCAGACTCTTCAAGCCCGAGAACGCTCGAATCTGGTGTGGTAGTTCTGAAGAAAAGCTCGTTGGCCGGAGGTCTTCCGTATTCTTTCGGGGCACTCACGCAAAGGCATAGATGAGTGTGGTGTACTTGGACCAGCTAACATCTTGGAGAGTAAAATTATCACTGTGCCACGAGGCATACCACGACGCAGCCACGGTTTGTCCATGTGAGTCAGGAGGGGTGTAGGATGGATTACTGCGGCCAGATACGCTAGAGGGAACGGCCTTGGCGAGCTGGGCAGCTATGAAGATGCAAAGGGGCAGGAACATTGTAACAAGTGAGAATGGGCTGTGCTTGCTTCGTCAAAAGCACAGGGCAAGTCCCCATTATATACCAAGAGTTATGTCTGAAATCCGGTGACAATCGCACGAAACCAGAAATCGGGGACGGTCAACGCCAGCGCCACGAGTTCCAAAAGGGACATCAAGATGGAAGCCACTGATCCCCGAGGAGATGTGCGCTAGAAACGGGAGTGCAATGTGATATACCGTTATTCAAACCGGCTTCTATGCGGTGTAGTAACAGTACGCATATTCTCTGTGCTGCGCAAATACGTGATATCTAAGCCTCATCAATAGAGGACAGGAAGTGTGAGTCAATGTAGATTGGTGTGAGTAGGCCACTGCCAGTAGATTGGGGCCCGGGAACCCCCGTTGCCCATATTCTCATCATATGTAACAGGTTGAGGATAGATCTAGCTTCCGATTGAAGTGGTGCGCCGCATAAACACGGACTTCGAGTTTGTTCGAGAGAGAGAGGAATAGAGTTCGGACATAATGAAAGACATGCCGCGATGGTATATCTAGTACATCATGATCCGGCCGTCGCCGTCACGGCGAACGTGATCGTTGCGAGAACGCGCCATCGGCCATCGAGAAAGAAAGACGCCCCTCGTTATCCTGTCAGGGTCCATACCCTGTCCGAAGGTGAAAGTGTCTTCAGGTCGACAAGGCAACAATAGAAAGCTACCGCACCAGCCTCAGTTGTAATTCCGGGGTCATATCGAGACTCGAGACTTTCTCAAGCTCGAACCCCGCGCTTCAACTCAATGGTTTTTCCCACGCCAAAAGGCAACACTCGTCTTGCTTTTTCACGTGACCGAGTCCGCCATGGCCGCCACCGAGTCAGGTTCTAGCACGAACGCAAACACTGGACAACTATAAGTACACGCAAAGATCAGCATTGCATTCACCGATGTCCCTTGACCAATGTGTGTCCCGAATGATATGTCTTTTCATGCCATTATTAATAATCGCTCGTCAACCCCCAAGCGAAGTCTCATTATTCCGCAGCGTCTCGCGTTCCACTTATTCAGTCTCCTAGCTTACGTGTACCTCGACCCGTAAGTAAGACACGAAACTAACAACCTACGCATCATGAATGAACAAGCAACGGTCTCCCCATACATTGTCAGGTAGAACTTCCTCCAGACATCCACCCTCTCCCAGAAAGCGTAAACGCATACGTAAGTCGATCTCCGCTCTTGTGCAATGCTCCCTGGCACCCCTCGAGCATCCCTTGTTTGATTGATTGTTCCATCTGCATGTGCTGCAAATTCCCAACAACCCCAGTTCGTCTACCCCTTCACCCTTGAATCACACGTCCTCGCCCTCGAGTCCAACCGCCGTGCAACGATCGCAGCCCACGCCGCACGCCGTGAAGCCTACCTCCGCGCACGCGAGGATCAGAAGCTGCGCCGGAAGCGTGAAGCACTGCGCCGGATCGCACCTGGATTCGAGCCAAGCAGTGAACCACTCGTGCCTATGAAGGTGGGTTCTACATCGGTCGATGAGCAGCAGGAACGTGAAGGGAAGGAAGGTGGAGACGGTGATGTTGATGGTGCTAGTGGAAAGGGACATCCTCCAAGAGATGTCATGGATGATCTTGTGGACAGGCTCACTGCGCTGGAATCGGCGGACTCTCGCTAATTGGTTAGCACACCACTCGTCTGAGTGATCTTCGGTAGCCCAAGCATAATCAGGGCTCTTAAGCGCATGCTTCTCAGAGATGTTCATTAACTAACACGTATCGAAGCTTGGTGGAAGGCTAGCTTGCTTCTTTTTATGGCTCCCGAGACGAACGGGTGCAGTATCTCTGGCTACCGCTGCACTGGCACCGGTCTCACCTGCGGCGAATGGGAGTTGATCAACGCCTCTCTCGCTCAACTCGGAAAAATACGAAGGAGTGCTCGTTGACGATATTTGCTCACACATACATGATAAAAATAGTATGGACATCAAGCCGGAAAAATAAAACGGAGAATCCGAAGAACCCCCTTACTGTAATGGGAACACCGCGGCTGCGCGCGAAACGATCCATTTCGGACTGCTAGATTACTATACCTGCTTATCCTGCTTCAACCTTACAAACTATAATTACACTCTTTACGTATATTGGACTCTACATTACTCGGTTGAAAGAGGCATATAAAGATACAAGCTAGGATACACTACTTAGGCAATTTTAGGGGGCTACCGCACTCCAATTGTTCTCGCTTTTCTCCTCGAAATGCCGACTGAGTAGCGCTAGACGGAGCAAACGGCCTCCTTCGACGTCGATCTTCTTCCTTATTTTCCCTTTCCCCCTCCTCTCACACACTCTTTCGAGGGACAGGTGATACCTGTCTCGAGCTCACTCAGGAGAAAACCCCTCCTCTGAGTCACACCTCTAATGCATACCGATCCCTGAACGGATTGAATCGAGTAGGATATCGTCCGAGTCTCCACCAGCTTCCCACATCGCAAAACCTGCGATCCCCGCACGCTGAATGAATTTGCCCTTTGCAGCTATTTGAAAAGGGTATGAATCAATAGGTAACTTAACAGAAGGGCTGACACAGGCGCCTCACCAAACGAGGCTGCATCATCGTAGGATACCATCACCTGCGATGTGCGGTTATAAACGTAAGGCTTGAGTTGAACACTCATCAGCGACTTGGCCAGTAGCTTCTACAAGTATTTGGAGCACGTACAGTCTGGCTGCAGTCGTCAAATGTGTAGTCGATCCCATTGGCAGCGATTCCGTCCTTTGTGAGGAACCCGCCGTCGATCAACCCCCAGAAGTTGAAGACGCCACCGACAACGTTCGGATTCCCACACACGTCAACACCGCCCACCGTGGAATCCCACGCGTCACCTGCAGGCTGCTGAGATTTGTCGAAGGGTGGGTACAACTTCAGGTGTCCCGCATTGTCCAGGGCACTAGTGGAATTCACGTGGAAGGAGTCCCCGTACGATGCAACGCCAAGGATGATTTTACAGGCTGGGAAACCAGCGCTAGTCCAAGCCTTCACTGCTGACACTGCGGAACCCTCTTGCGATGGTGCACATGAGTCGTCCAAAGGTGCATTAGGTCCAACCGTATCAGACCAGGGTCCCCAGACAGCATAGTTCATAACCTCTGTGTTGTGCTATCAGTCAAAGGGAAACAAGTCAAAGATGGAAAATTGCGAACCGATGTAGTTGAGAACATCGGCAAATTCGGAGACGTCGGTCATGGGTGTGCCATTTGAACCGATAAAGGGTACGTCCATGACCGCAGCAGAGATGATGATGTCCTTTGCACCATCCTGGGCACGAAGTGTTTTCAAAAAGGAGAGGAGGTTTGCACTGTCGTTCGCGGACACAACGTTGCAACCAATTCCTTGTGCCCCGGGGTATTCCCAGCTATGGATGATGTGAGTAATTCAAAATTGGAAGATGATACTAGTAGCAATGCGCACTCGAATTCAACACCATGTAATCCGTACTTTGAGATCACGTCCATGACTGCTTTAGCAAAAGCCGTGCGGTTTGCATGTGTGGCCACTGCCGAAGAAAAATATTGAGAACCATCCCAACCTCCAACAGACAGAAGAGGGTGGACGCACTGGTATATTTTCAGCCATGTCAGTGGAGGGAAGAGGGAAGTGCATACATGCTCCTCGGCAGCCTGCACGAACTTGGGTAGTAAGGCCTGATCAGACTCTTCAAGCCCAAGAACGCTCGAATCTGGTGTAGGAATTCTGAAGAAAAGCTCGTTCCTAGTGGTCTTCCGTTATGTTTTTTGGGGCACTCACGCAAAGGCATAGATGAGTGTGGTGTACTTGGACCAGCTAACATCCTGAAGAGTAAAATTATCACTCTGCCACGAGGCATACCACGACGCAGCCACGATTTGTCCATGTGAGTCAGGAGGGGTGCATGATGGTTTACTGCGACCAGATACGATAGAGGGAACGGCCTTGGCGAGCTGGGCAGCTATCAAGATGAAAAGAGGCAGGAACATCATTGTAACAAGTGAGAATGGGCTTGGCTTGCTTCGTCGAAAGCACAGGGCAAGTCCCATTATATACCAAAAGTGCAGTCTGAAATCCCACGACAACCGGCATGGAACTAGAAATCGGGGACAGTCGACGCCAGCGCCACGAGTTTCACAATCAACAAGGGATATTAAACTTCAACATGGAAGCCATTGGTTCCCCGAGGAGATGTGCACCAGAAACTGGGGTGCAATGTGATATCACCGTTATTCAAGCCGACTTCTGCGCAGGACTCGGATAGTAACAGTACGCATATTTTCTGTGTTGCGCAAGACACATGATATCTATGCCCCGCCAATACTAGTAGAAGACAGGAAGTGCGAGTCAATGTGAGATTGGGGTGAGCAGGCCATTGAATTAGGGTCAAAGAACCCATATTCTCGTCATATGTAAAAGGTTAAAGATGGATCTAGCTTACAGATCATTGGAGTGGTGTGGAAGCAATAGAGTTCGGGCATGACGAAAGACACGTGATACTATCACCAATTATGTACACCATGGTGCCACAACCAAGCCAAGGTAACTAAATAGAATCGCAACAACTATAGTTAATGGAACATGGGCTCTCAAGTCGCGGCCGCGGACATATCGCTACTTTCGTACTCGTGCTCATGGGTGGCGCGGGAACTGGGTTCCCTTCACGTTTTCGCCCCGGGGTGCGAAACCCTACTGGTAGGTAACAACGTGCGCAAGCCTCGGTTTGAAGTATCATTTCGTTCATGCTTTCAACATTCCCATTTCTATGCAATCGTTGTTGTGAAGCAAGATTCTCGCCCCGGTTTGGGGGCGGCGGCCAAGAGACGACCACGACTAGAGTAATGTCAGTCATTGTAACGGTGGGGTTGGGACTTGGGAGCAAGACGCAGTGAATATGAACCTGGAATTAGTCGTTCTATAGATACTCTCTGCCCCCACGCTTCATCATGGCTCTGCACAGTAACTGCATTACGTTGTGATGTCCACCTGCTGATGCTTCGTTAAATGGGGTCCAGTTCCTGTTGTTTCGCGCATAGACATTTGAGCCCCGATCGATCAGGAGACGTACAAGTTCTTGATGTCCTTTTCGCGATGCTAGGTGCAATGGAGTCTGGCGGTTGTCATCCAGGGCATAAACACTTGCGCGGTGCATGAGAAGGACCTGAGCAACTTCGAGATGTCCTCCTTCGGCCGCCCAATGCAACGGAGTTCGGTAACTCCCGTCCCGAGCGCTCGTATTCGCCTCACATTGGAGTAACAGTTGCGTAATTTCAAGGTGTCCCATTTTAGATGCCACAGTCAACGGAGTTTGGTCGTGGAATGCCCCTCGGGCAACTACTGCGACGTTTTGCGAGCGTTCTGTCACCAGGAATTCCGTCACACTGTGCAATCCATACAATGCCGCATAATGTAAGGGAGTACCTCTGGGCCGCAACGAGCTCTCGGAGGTCTGTGTTGACTGGGGTCCATCTGGATCATACATGGAGATCCAGGCTGAAAAATATGGTTCTGTCGGGTCAAAAAGTAACTTCGTACCATCTTGTATAGTCTGCGATACATTCTCGGACAGGACATGGTCCATGCAGTGCCGGGAAGCGTAGTTGGCGAGGAGAGGGGGATTATGGGCGTTGACTTGGTCATCCAGCTGAAGCAGCGCGCCAAGGCAGCCTCGCGCGACGATCGTGTGTGCAGGCGTCATAAGCAGGTGGTATCGGGAAATCCTTTCCCCTCGCATGGTGATGCGATCTGAAGTAAGGAATTCCTTCAGGGAAGAATGGGAAAATTGAACGCGGCTGGAACCATCTGTTTTGATGACAACGAGCAAAGTCGAACATATAGATAGCAAAGCATCCTCCGGATCTTTTGGACGCCAACACGCCCACAATTTGGGAATAGATCCTGCGTTGAAATCGAACGCGAGGAATTCTGCAAGTTCCTCGATATGAAGTGGACGAGATGCCACGAGGACACATTGAAGGAGACGGTGAGCAAGTTCCCACTTTGTGTCGGGGATATCTTGTAAGATGCGTTCATATGTCTCGTCGAGAGTCCCTGGTAAATCTTCCAGAGCATTCTGAACATGTCCCGGGAGGTAGTCGCGGAGGACGTCGAATTGGCGAGCAACCCATTGGAACCTGTGATCCAAGTATGAGTGAACATAAAGAAGCGACCGCATTGCCAACGCCTCACATCCCATCAGCTCTGCGCGTGAGTGAGTCGATGACAAGTTCCTGGTCCTCCTGCGTCCATCCTCGCAAATCCGGATCCGAGTGAGCAGTGAACCTGACATAATCGACGAGGTCCTGCATTTGGCCAATCTCGTCATGAAGAGAAACGGAATGAGTCGCCAAAGGATGAATGATGGATTTGATGTCGGTTTCGAGGCGACTAGTAACGCATATATGGAGATTTGGGAGGCATAGATTTCCAAGCTCCTTCACGAGCATCAGCACTTTTCTGCGTGGGGACAACCTGCTACAAGTGTTGGGACACTCGTCCAGGGCATCTACGATGATATATACTTGTCCCGTGCAGTTCAGCATGTCCTTTAAACATTGTGTAAGTTCATTTTCGCTAGGAACGCGTGAACGATGACGGTGTGCCAAGTAGAAATCAGAGAAAATCTTGCAATAGGGGTCGGACTGTCCACGAAGTTGGTGAAGAAGGCTAGAGAGCAAGGCCCGGCGGTCCCTTTTTGCTTCGTCCTTGAAATTCAAATAAAAAAATGCTAGTGATGCTCGGCCTGTCCTAGTACGCATGCGGTCGATATCCTCGATGATCCTAGAACTTATCCATATATGAGTCCTTACACAGGAATCAATCTGAAAGGCAATATGTACCAAAGGACACTCTTCCCCGAACCCGCTAAGTGGTTATAAGTCCAGGTAAGAGACTAAGGACAAGAGGCACAGACGTTTTCCATGTACCCATAAAAAGGAACCGGATGATTTCCATTTCGTGAAGGTGTCGCTTTCGATAAACCATCTTGCGGTCCCGTTTTGGCAAGGCTCGGATGCAATGCTATGATCTTCCCATGGATTTGGGTGAGGCAGCCAATTTTGAATGTCTTGTTCACCTGGAGGGCAGTTTCAGTGTTGCTATTCAGCGATGGTAGCATCACTGGCAAGATAAAACCGACGTTTTAAATTGTGCAAGTCGATCGCATGTTGTTTCGTGACCACTGGTGCGAAGTCATATATAGGCTAATAGCTTATCCTCGATAAGCAGACGTACGTAGGGCATCCGTGATACCGTCCGTAGATGCCTTGCATCCTTGACAGCCAGATATTCAGGAGTGTGAGCGACAAACCGGGTGAAGGTTTACTCACTATCCATAACCACCGTCACATCCTGGATAAGGCCGTAGACGGCTTGAAGAGTCTGCGCTGCGACGGTCCGTTCTTCATTCCGGGTTAGCCTATCTAGCCTATCCAATCCCTGAGCCACTGCCTCAACCTCATTCCTTGCTAAACACTTCTCTTCAATTTTCCCTGCGTCGCAAGTAATAGATTGACAAAGAACTCACACAGTCGCCCCTGATCAGTTCGTTTGGTCACCAGAGCAAGAATGGAGAGCAGTTCCACCATGAAATCCACGGCTATCTCTGCCAGGGCAGCTGTAGGAGGGATCTTGGTGTAGATATCAAGGCGGCGGAGGAAGCTTGTGATCGACTTAAGCGATCTGTCGAGCGCATCAAAGCTTGAACTACTGTTCATTACAGCCTGACAGAGCTGGATGTCACAAGAAGACATATAAATGATCGAGCGATTTCATCACCTTGCCTTCGCTTGCTCGAGATTTATGGAATTGTCGTTGAACAAGAACAATGAGGGACTCAAAAGTGTCGCATGCCTGAAGTTGAGCAGAAAGAGATTGTTCAACGCTTGTTTCTGTTCGTTCTTCGTATTGACTCCAGGCAGTCTGAAGAAGTGCTTGTACTAGTAATAGAGAAGAGACGTTCATACCACCAGCCAGCAAAAAGCAATGGACGGGTTCACTGGGTTGTGAATATGTGCTGTGCCCTTATCGATAACCATCTATCCGTGATAAGGCATACGCAACTAACATTCCTGGTGTGGTGTGCATGTACGGGAACTCGGGAAGGAAGTGGGGATGAATGCCGGGGAACTGCTTTGGTAAGACATCTGGATAAGCTGTAACGACAAACGTTAAATAAGAAATCTCAGGGAGGCTCTTCGCTCGCTTTCCGTTAGTACTCTGTCACAGTAACTTACTGTCCAGCTGGAACCTGGAGACACCGGACAACTTGAAGCCACGTGACATAGGTGGTGGCCTGTCGCGTCTCGCTTCTTGTCATTGTTCCATCAGAACCAAGTCGCTCGCCGCTCAGCTGAAGTTGAACATCTACGGACTGTGGGCGCCACGTGGTCTTGTTTGATATGGCGTTGCCACAGACCATCCAGAAGTCGAGGTACGCGATTTGTAGCCTCCTTGTTTTTCTCCCAAACGCTGACAATTTTACCCGTAGAACTGCACACACAAGTTTGATCAGGCCGCCGAAGATCCACGCCTACGCTTCTTTGGAAACGCCCAGGTTGGGCCATGACACTAACTTTGAAATTCTCTCGTCCGAGTGATTGTCGGTAGCCCAAGCATAAGCAGGGCTCTTAAGCGCATGCTTCCCTGAGATGCTCATTCACTAACACATATCGAAGCTTGATGGAAGGCCGGCTTGCTTCTTTTTATGGCTCTCGAGACGAACGGGTGCAGTATCTCTGGCTACCGCAGCGCTGACACCGGTCCTGCAGCGAATGGGACTTTATCGACATCTCTGACTGGCCGGTCCAACTCGGGAAAATACGAAGGATGGCTCGTTCAAGTTGACGATAATTGCTCATACATAAATGATAAAAATAGTATGGGCATCAAGCCGGAAAAATAAAACGAAGAATCTGAAGAGCCTCTAACACATACCTATCCCTGAACGGATTGAATCGAGTAGGATATCGTCCGAGTCTCCACCAGCCTCCCACATCGCAAAACCTGCGATGCCCGCGGTCTGAATAAACTTGCCCTTTGCAGCTATTTGAAAGGACACGTGTCAAATAAGTAACCTAACAGAACGGCTGGTGCAAGGGGCGCACCAAATGAGGCTGCATCATCGTAGGACACCATCACCTGCGATGTGGGGTTGTAAACGTAAGGCTTGAGTTGAAGGGTCATCAGCATCCTGGCCAGTACTTCAGGTATTTCGATCACGTACTGTCTGGCTGCAGTTATCGAATGTGTAGTCGATCCCATTGGCAGCGATTCCGTCCTTTGTGAGGAACCCGCCGTCGATTAAACCCCAGAAGTCGAAGACGCCACCAACAACATTCGGATTCCCACACATGTCAACGCCGCCCGCCGTAGAATCCCATGCGTCGCCTGCAGGCTGCTGAGATTTGTCGAACGGTGGGTACAACTTCAGGTGTCCCGCATTGTCCAGGGCACTAGTGGTATTCACGTGGAAGGAGTGCCCGTACGCTGCAACACCGAGGATGATTTTACAGGCCGGAAAACCAGCGCTAGTCCAAGCCTTCACTGCTGACACTGCGGAACCCTCTTGCGATGGTGCACATGAGTCATCCAAAGGTGCATTAGGTCCGACAGCAGCAGACCAGGATCCCCAGATATCATAGTTCATA
>QLPC01013648.1:0-24237 GCA_003314055.1 Lactifluus hygrophoroides
GTGCGTCAGACAAACGAAGTGTATACCCCTTGCAATCATGCGAGATATGCTTTTTGTTTATACCCCGGAGATGGTCATTCGATTATTTCGATCCGTGTCTCGGCCGTGCGATGCATCGGAACCCATCGTTGTAGCCTTGTCATGGGCTTCGCAACGGCAATTCCTCCGCGATTTACCCGCTGCGTGGGCAGCTGTTCCTTGATTCAGGATCAAATGAGACGAAACCCTCGCGCCCAGTGACGATTAAGAATTCCGCTTATGGCTGATCGCACCCTCGGGTCCCAAAATAAACACAATACAGTGCTGTATGCGGCCGTGCATCAGCAACACATCTCAGCTCCGCCACAGATCGTCTTACCAATTCGCACGCCTCTTGAGACCGACACTTCCATTCCCAACATCCCTCAAAGTCACACGTTGCAACTACAATATTGCACAGATATTAAAAGATAAGCGAAACTGGTGACCTGTTGTACTATTGTACTGCATTCATGGGATAGATGGATGAACCGATGTTATTATTGATGGTCAGTTCGACCCTCCATCTAGAACGTCGAATGCCATCTTCATGGGTTTATGCACCCAGCACCCACAGCACGTCTCGGACCTTTTTTCGCCACCACCCCTATCCGCACCTGCCATTTTCACCTGTGCGACTCCCAACAAAGACGGATCCCAATATATGAAATACGAACTGAGATGAATCGTGAACGCCCGCCATATACAGCCTTTGATGACCTCTAACACATTGACACCTATCGACCAGTCAAAAGACGGAAGAAGTCTAAGGGGAACAAAGGGGGAGAGAGGGCTAAAGTTGTCGTTGAAATGCAGTCGGCTAGGGCGGCTAGGGCCAAAAGGAGTTGAGGGTTAGTTCGCGGGTTGCAATGGACGTGGATGCCCGTTTCTGTGTTCATGCGAAAGATAATTGAGGGGGTGGCCGAAGAAAATAAGAACCGCAGTCGTTGGACCGTTGAGGCCCAGGCCCAGCTGAGGGTGCCGTGGCGTCAAATGCTATATCGACTCTGCTTCATTCATACAAAGCACGGTCAGTGGTCACCCTCATCCACGGTTATATGGCTCGCAAAAAAGCGGGTACCATAAACCAGGCCTCTTCGAAAATCAAGCTCCGCTTCGTACCCCTTTCCCTGTATTGCGCACCACCCTGCAGATATCGATGGCTTCTGCGAGTTCGTTCTGCGTCCATTACAGTAACACTTATCGCAACCTTTGTATCTATGACCCGCATCATCGTGCGAAAAATAATAAACAGCAAAGGGGAATAGTAGGTTACTACTCACCGTCCGTCGTGTAGGCGGCGACTCGGCCAGGAGCGGAAATGAGCTTAGATCGTAGTTACTTGTACGTACAAGGTCCCTATGATACAATAAGCATGTTATACTCTACAGTAACTTACATCCAGATAGGAACAAGTGAGGAAAGCGGAATCCTGACTATTAGCACCAATGGGTTTCTTTGTAAATCGGGCGAGACAAACCGCGGTGACTTTCACGTCGCAGTATGGTATACGCTGGCGGCTTTGAGCCCGTCAGTCGTCAAAGAGCGGTCGGAACGCCTGTTCATTCAGCCAGAGAACACCACGAAACCGATCAGAACGAACTTTTTTTTCGCATGCGTTGGACGGAAGGAGCAAATGGCTGTACGTTACCTTGCCGTTCTCATCGGATTGCGTGGGACCCATCTCCGACTCGATACCATCTTCGAACAAGTCGTCGACATTCTGCCCGTGCAGTCCGTCTCCTCGTCCGTCCAAATCTAAATCTGGCGCTGGCGGCGGAGGTAACGACGGCGCCAGAACGTCTGGAGAATGGTCCAAGTTAATGAGACCGACCTCCTCGCCTTCGTCCTCCATCATTGCGTTGAATTCGTCCGCATCCATATCGCCAAGCCCAGACGCGTGGAGCGCCTCCTTGTCCGCGGCAGACATCTGGGACTCCGGAAGGAAGAGCGGTTCCTTCTCTGGGTAGTGGCGCGTGGGAAACAAAGGAGAAAGCCTCCCTGATGCGTTTATGGGCGCGGGCGGTGATGGAGCGACGGGCCTGCGCCGTATGAGTGTAGCCGGCTCAACGCGCTCGACGACCTTTGCTGGCGTACGATGCCGCGCTGCTGAATCCTCACGCGGACGCTTGCGTGCGTGTCCTTGTGCAGACCTGGACGACCCCGCGGAGCGAGCCTGGCTAGGTACGGCAGCTGCTGGAGGTGCAGGCGCGCCGGGAACGCGGCTGGTCGACATGGCGAACAGGCTCTCAATGCTGTCACTTTGCACGTCTACGTACAGAGCCGCGGCCGGGTCCGTGAAACGCACGTCGAGTATGGCCTCCATCGATTCGGCATATGCAATCGTAGCCTAATCAATGCCGTACACAGGTTCATACAAGTGACCAACTGCTTTGCCAGCCGGAGACTGGAAGACTCACATTGAATTCACGGAGGTGGAATGCAAGGGAAACAGGTGTCGCAAATATGTCGTAGTTCTCGAACTCGTCCTTACTGATGGTCAATTCGGTGGCGAGTTGTCCCTCCCCTGCGAATGCCGCTTTACGGATATTATAGAGGACACAATATTTTACGCACCTCTGCCGTCTAGCGAGCTCTCCAGACTTCTTACGTAGACTTCAGCATCATCGAACACCCATATTAATTGTGGGTCGGCCTTGCCCCTCGTAGACGGGAAATGGTCAATCATATCCCTCATGGCTTTGGGGCCTATCACAACGTGTGATTCATTCAAGGCTTCGGGTACATGGAGGTGCAGTTGGGATGACGGTGCCTGTAGCAGCAAACGATGCGTCTTTACGATACCTGACGGCGAACATGGCGGACTCGCTTCAGCAATGAGAATGCAAGATGCCAATATAGTGACGCCACCGTGTTTACAATGCAAACGAACGATTAATTTGCTCTCCAAGGAGTCGTGTTCCTCGTCCTCACGATCTGACACGCCATCTACAATGATGAAATCAAGTCTATCCAGAGATTTCTCCAGGTTTTTGTGTTTGAGAATCGCGAGTAAGGGCTACGATAGAGCTCGATGAGCGAAGAAGCACGCTTTCCATCTATAGAGAAGATACCTGCACACACAACTGGCCGGTTACAGTCCGCGCCTCCTCTAACTCGTCAAGGTGAGGAATTCCGTCTCTCGCGTTTCTGTCACCGATGTTGAACTTGGTAAAGAAGCTCCCATCATATGTGAAGCGGCAATAAGCAGATAATGAGGCGTTTGTTGCGGAGAATGAGATAGAATCGGGCATGGCGTTGATGAAAAGTTCTTCGCTGTATTTTGACATACAAGTAAGAGCGCGTGTGAATGCTGGGGGTGGTATCCCGAGGACATTGGCAAAGTAGTCATAACGGCGTGTATAACAGCATACACTTTAGACCCGAAGAATCAATGGAGGCCTGCATGGCAGGCGATGTAGTCCGTAACCTTATAGCATAATTATTGAAGAGGTGAAATCATCATCTAATAAGAAACCTTACCGGGGTTGGTCCAAGTTGTTGGCCGTTCAAGGTAACACTCAATGACATCACGTGTGTGCACCGAGCGACGCATTTTCACATTGAACGCTCATGGAGTCCACAGACCTGTACAATGTCAGGCAACGCTTCTTCTTAGGTATGTGCATCCATGGATTCTTTGTTCTGATATTCATACTGCGATAAGGTGCATATAAGTCTCTGGTAGAACAGAATCTTCCAGATCCTTCAGCTGAGGACTACATCCCGATACTCTTTTACAAAGCCCGCGCGCACATCGCTCTTGGGGATACTGAAGCCATCACATCTCTCATTCCCACGGACACCGAAAACCTTGCTCTCAAAACAGTGGCAATTTTTGCCAATTATATTTCGGCCCCAGAGGGTGATGCTGCGCTCGAGGAACTCCGCGATTTGTGCGTCGAAATTGAGGGTGATGACGTGGAAGCGACTGAACGGGAGAAGGGCTGGATACGCGTCGTTGCTGGAACGGCGTTTGCCCGGGCGAACGAAATAGAAGAGGCTTTGGAAACTCTTGGAGCGGAATCAACTACGGAGAATCTTGAGGCGTAAGTCGTCTACCTCAATGTGTGTGAATGTTTCGACGGGTAGCTGACCCCGCTTGCCTCTTTTATTGTGTCTGAACCAACTTCTTAGAGTGGCTATTGCCGTCCATATTTACCTCTCCATACATCGACCCGACTTAGCGCGAAAAGAGTTTGAGCGCGCGAAGCAATGGGCCGAGGATGACCTACTACTCCAGTTGATTGAATCAACTATCGGGCTCGTAACTGGGAAGGACGGCTACTCAGACTCACAGTCTTTCTACACAGAACAGCTTGCTAACCCCTCTGTTTCTTCTCCCCACCTTCTCACCGCACGCGGGGTTACTCGCCTGCTCCGCAGTGAAGCGCAAGAAGCCAAGTCTGACCTCGAGGAAGCTGTCTTGCAGCAGGGGGGCCACGATGATGCGGAGACACTCGCAGCAAGTGTCGTTGCTGCCGGGTTAGGATCCAAGAAAGGCGATGCGGAAGACCTTTGGAGGTATGAATCGTAGAATGTTGTCTTTAGCGACTCCGATACTCACGGGCTGTTACCTTTCTCAGCCGGCTTTCATCAGCATATCCTGAGCACCCATTAGTAACTGTGTTGAACGCGAAGATCGTTGAATTTGACGATTTGGCCATCAAGTTCAAAGTCCCACCGCTGGCTATTCCTGCTGCGACTTGAACAAGGTACAGGCGGCGGATCTCAAAGGTTATTGTTCTGAGATCACCGTCAGCCCTTCTGTGGTACTATAGCCTTATATTGTAAACCGTTCAGCGTTCAGCAATCTTTTGCGTTTCGCCTTCTCGGCCCGAGCATCTCGAGACAAGTGAGCGCCGTGTAAAATTTCCCACGCGGAGCTCCGTCCAATAAGCTACAATTTAGTTGAATGGCCACGACGGGGTCCAGTTGGCGAGCCTTGAGACGCCTCTAGATTCGGAACTAGCAAGAGGCCGGCAGGGCTGCGTGCTGCGTGCGTGGGTATGTCACCGACTCATTGGCCAACTTGACAACGGGCGCAATTGCGTGGGCTGTGGCAGTTACTACAACTGTGGATGAAATAACCATTGTTATTTCCCGAACTGGGCGGAGCATCGAACAGTCAAGTTTCCCACGCCGAATGTGCGACATGATGGACCACGCGAGAGATATGGATACAGTTGTGCCCATGATTAAATGTTTTAAGATAGATGCCCTTCTTTCTTTTTACCTGAGACCAAGTTCGCCGGACCCGGAACATTCAACTGACACGTTCACATGGTTCTCAAGTGGAGGTTTCACCACTTTGAGCAGCATCCGTGCTATTGCACTATAGCGTGCGAGTGTCCTGGTGTTGTAACCCCACCTGTCCGAAGACTGTCATGCCGTGATTCGCCTTCTGAGACGACACATATGGAGCATAGCGTGTAGAATTTGTAACGTGAAACGTCACGACGATGTCCTCTTCTTCTCCAAGTCATTTCATTTTATGACAACCGTGGTCCATGTGAGCACGGTGAGAAAGAGAAGTAGGCTCATGCGAAGAGCGGCGCTGATACCATGCATTCAAACGATCTTTTAAAAGGGAAAAACAAATTTTTGGAACGCCGGAGAAAGGAGCTCTCTGGACCTCGGACGACCGGTGATGAAGTAAATGGCCGCAAACGGCATTGCATCTTCATAAATATATCCATCGTGTGGTATTTTCCAGTTTAAAAAATTTTTGGTGTTGTCGAATTTCTATGTATTCGTAAGCTACTTCTTCTCGACGACAGCCATGATTTTCTTTGATTGAGGGTGAGAAGAAACCTTTGTCTTAAGCGAGCTGTTCCCGGAGGTCCAATATAACACAGGGTGCCACGTGGTGATTTCCACCTAATTCCCAAGTCTGTACCACACGTTACACACCAAGATTAGTCTGACGCAGACTTTATTATAATGGAAGATAGCGGTTCCGTGATTGGGACAACAAAGCTTTTAAAGAGCACAGTTGCCATGATAGATGGAAAGTAATACTTACGTGCGAAACCCAGGATTCGCGATCCTTTCCTTGTCGGCGATTGAGTTGGTGATGGCACATTGACGAGCAAGAAATAAGTTAGTCGACACACATATGGCTTTAATGCGCTAAAATGAAAATATGACAGCATAATTTCTGCCAGCGAAAACTTTGACTAACGTCAAAAACTGAGTCGCGACGCCCTTTTTCATGAATTAGTGAGCAGGGGTTATTCCTGTTGCGGAGAATAGAAGTACGGTACTTCCGTGCACTATGACAACCCTTGGCTGAACGACACCCACTGTTGGATATCGTCGTCGGCGGGACCAACAAGAAAAGAAAAACAAAAAAAATAGGTGTTATAGTCGGTTACGTAAGCAAGTTTTGGTGGGTTTGCTTGAGTGAGGCGCGTAAAGCTGCCAGTGCCACGCCTGCCACTGACAATTCGATCTAACAACAGCCGCGATGCCCATCAAACATTTAGAGAGTCGGTCCTTTTATTTATTTTATTTTCTCTGTGATCGAGTCATGTGCGTTTAACGGTATCTTTCAATTCTAGCCTACCTTCAAGAGAGGAAACATCTTCAAACCCTTCCTCTGAACGTTCTCTCAGATTCACGCTTGGGTATCGATGCCGCCTATTACCTCCAGTCTCTCTACGATAGTCCACCATCGCGCGAGCCGCTTCTAGCAGCTACTGGTGGTCTCCCGCTTGCTCTAACTACACGTATCGAAAGCGACCTACGAACGCTCGAAAAATTGCGCATCAAACCCGTTTTTGTTTTCCCAGGCCTCACCCCAAACAAGCGCTGGCGACACATGCAGCGCGATATCGAGCAGCAAGAGGCGTGTCGCGACCGTAACCTTGCGTGGAGCAAGTACGAGTCGGGTCAGGAGGAAGCCGCCACAAAGTTGTTCGAGGGACGGAGCGGTTTGTCTCATTGGGATCTTTGGCGTTCTGTCTTGCGCATTTTCCGCAACCGAAACGTGGAGTTCCTTGTTGCGCCGTATGTCGCTTGGGCACAGGTGCGCTACGCTGTCGTTGTTAGTTAGTGTGTGCTGATCTCGACCACCTTGACGCATTCCGAAGCTCATCTACCTTCAACGACATCAAAAGGCTTACATTCACGCAATCTATGGTCCCACCGATACCCTTCTATATCCCGGAGTGGACAAGCTCATTATCTCCGTGAATCTCACCGCAACAGAACCCACGTTCACGTTCACATCCAAAAAGGCGATCCTTAGCGATCTGGGGGTTTCCGAGGACCATTTTCTTGACATTGGGATCCTGGTTGGATTCGACTACGCACAGCCATTCCCACCTACGGTTCACGAGCAGGCCCTGAAAGCAACGGTAGACATGGTCAAATTCTACAAGTCTGGACATGCGGCAGTCTCAGTTTATGCTGATCATCCCGCGGTCAAATCCATACAATATCCAGACACATACGCGCGAACGCGGTCCATGATCAAATACTCTCTCATTCTATCCATCGAGGGCACTGTTCAACCTCTTCCACTCGCTCTCCCCTCTCCAAATCCACCACACAGCGGAAATCACCATCCACACCACCCCACAGCTGCCGACATCCCGACAGATCTACATGAGATCTTCACACACCGTCTGCCAGATGAAATCTACTTCTACTTATCGCGTGGGCTCATGAGTCCGCAACCACTGGTATGGCTCGCCAGCGGGCAGATCATCGAGCACCCACCTCTAGATAACGGAGAGACGAACGAATACAGGCGATTCGTCAAGGAAGTCATCACCGAGGGACAGACAGGTCCTCGTGCTACTGCTCTCGCTCTGGTCAGCAGTGTCGCGCACACTTTCTGGACTAACCGGAAAGTCGCTGGCGCATTCTGGTTCGAACATGCGACGCCATCCTCAAATAAATTCGTGTTACATACTTCGCAGCAGACCGCGCAACTCGCAGAACGTGTCGTCGGTTGGCATGTCCCATATTCGATTGTTGAAGAGGAGCTCCGCGGGCAAAATGTCAGCGGTGAACGTTTGCCACTGCGAACTTGTTGCTAACAGATATCTCCTTGACAGTCCTCGACAATCGATTTTGCGCTTTGCTTGGGGGCGACCGCTACCGAGAGACAGGCTGGCCGTACAAGAGTCAGGCCAGGGGCGACGAACGTGCCACCTTTTGATAAGAAGGACGAAATTGTTGCGAACGTGATTTGGCGTTTCCTTGAGCTCCGAGGGTACGTATTTTCCCGCTGCCCTGGGGATTGCAATATTTTTGGCGCTTGTGGCGCCGATTGTACACCTGATGCGCGGCTGTGACACTAACCTTGAAACTTTTTTTCCTTTCACATATCTCATCCGGGTTCGCGCCGCGGTACCTTGTCGTCGTTCTCGGCCCACAACAGTTTCCTGTTGAAGACCCATGATCACTCGCCGATGGCGCGGGCCATGCACTCGGCAATCCGGCAGGCGCGGCTCAATGACAAGTTCCAAGATTCTCTCTACCTGTTCCTCGAGTTGGTTAGAGCCGGGGTCATGCATGGACATCTGTGGTCTGGAAGGGCCTTTAGTGGAGGGCCAAGCTTTGGCACAGGTGAGTTGTGCGCATCGAAATGCGTGGGGATTCCCACGTCCAAGGTGATTGTTGATGGGTTTGACCTTGTGTGGCAGATGATGAGAAGTCATGCATGTTGCTGGTTATGCGGACCCTTAGCATAGTCCCGCTTAACTTCAAGGTGCGTTTTATGTCAGCTGTGCGGAATCTGATCATAGTGTGCTGATTGTCGAATGCGATATATAGCCCGTGCCGTGGTCTGCGCCACTGTCACGGGAGCTATTGGTGTTCAACTCGTTTGTCCGATCGCTGTCTCGGGCGCTTCGGACGCTTCTCGAGGTGACTACGCTCAACATGCTCCTACGGTCCGACGCACGGCGTGCTCGAGATGACCTTTTGGATGTCGCATTGTCACTGCCGTTCCAGGGTGAAGTGAACACGGGGTTCGGTGTTCTGGCAAAGGTATATTTGGATGCATTGACGCATCTAAACAACCAGCAACGTGTTCGTGATCCAAACGCAGAAGGAGTACGCGAGGCGAAAATGATGGCGCTCGAGATTTGCGAGGAGACATTCCCGGGGGTGAAGACACCGCGAATGGAAGTCGAACGCGGGTTTCGGTTCTGGGACGTGGTGAGTTGGGAGACCGATTATGAGAATGCGTGTTCGGAATCTGACGCGGAAATTTCAGGCGCTGACTGCCATGAGGCAGCTGCATTCAGAACAAGCTGTGTTACCTGAGCTTATTGACCAATTCGAGGCAGCGGAGGCGTGGCTTGGACCGATGCGTCCATGAAGGGAAGCCCTAGGGTTAGCGGGCGTGGGAAAACGAGATAATAATAATATAAAAAATTATTTTCGGAGATTGAAAAAAAAATCAATCAAGGAAACGCCGACGCCGACGCCGAGGACGGGGAGGAAGGAGAGGAGATTTTGGGTTTCGATTCTGTTTCGGGAACGGGAAGAGGAAGGAATGATTGATGATGAAGCGGTGATCATGTTTGGTCTGGTCTGGCTGCTCAGTAGCCCTTCTAACATAAAATTGGCACAACACGGTCCACGGCTCAGGGCGTGAGAGATTTATGATAGCTGGTGCCAGCTTGGCTTGACTTGGGCCGCGCCGCGAAATGTCCGCTTACTCACGCCGAATAGGAACCACTCCGGAAAAGGAAAGGACAAGATGGGATCTGAGCCGATCTTACCCAGGGAATCTGGCTGGCTGGCTGGCAGTGGGTTGCTCTGCTTTTCATACCCTTCTTGGTAGCCTCCCTCAAAAACCACTGGGTACTTTAGATGTCCTCAACCTCTACCCCCCCTCCCCATTCCCGTTCCCGTTCCCGTCCCCGCTCCCGACTTGATTCGACTCACACCACCACTCGTCATCATGTTCAATGATGATATCTATCCCACTTCAAAGGACTTTGCGCCACAACCTTTATACGTCCGCCAGCCGTATTCACTGCAGATCATCCAACTTGTAGAGTGCTCCCCACCACCCCCCCAACAGAAGTACACCCCTTCCCGAATATCCTCATCATCCTATTCAGAGGAAGAGCAGTCGGATAGTTCTGCCTACGACTCTTCATCGCCCTCTCTGTCCGACGGTGGCTCGTCATATTGCTCCTCTGTGGAGGATAGTGCTGCATCACCTGTGCCACCATCGTTAAACGATCGTGACCCGTCTGTCGATAACACGTATCGGACTCGTCAACGTCGTGTTAGCCTCTGGCGTGACGCCGTCCACTCGAAGAATGATGCTGCATCGGGTTGGTTCTTTACCCTTACCGGTTATCCCTCGCCGTGCTTCTCATGCATCGAATGTATAGCTCGTCCCGCTTCCCTTTCCCAAAAGCGCAAAACCCCCGATGGTGATTTGAGGGATAACGATTCAATGGTCCGTCTTCTCTTCTATTTATTGTTTATGAATTCCATTTCACTCTCTGACGTCTCTCTCCTAACTTTAGACATCTCACACGCCGCGCAAGTCCCCTCGTTCGACATTGAGCGCCCATTCTTGTCCCGCCTGTGACGAAGATTTTACTTCCCCCCTCGGTCTCAGGCAACACGCTTCTGCCAGCGAAAACGCCAACGAAGCCTGTCGCATTGCCGTCGAGTACGGATTATCGGACAACTGAGCCGGTCCTACCCACAACACCCGTCTCTTCCATTGTCCTGCCCCACCTTTTCCTGTTTCCCGCCCGTCATTTCATTTCGGACATTGGCACTTCCGGACACAACAACTCCCATCAGTCCTATCCCCTTAGTCGCGTTACCCGGTTGCGCCCCGACTGACCCTGTGTCCGTTCTCATGCACCGCCCGTAAATGACGCCTTCTCGGCTCGGGCTGCCGGCATCCGATCAACTCCTTTTTACTCCTCTGAGCATCTAGCCTTGTTCATTGCAATGTACTATCACCATCCACAAGCACTCATTGATACGCTAAACCCAGTATATGTCCTATCATCGAGTATTATATCTCTCCATAATCCGTAATATCATCACTGTCGTGGCTTTTTATCATCATTATCATCATCATTATCAGGATGTACGTGTGAAGTCGGAGTTGCCATGTCGGGAAGTATGTCCTACAGGCTGTCACGCCATCACACTGCATTTCGTGAGTTTTTTATACGAGATCAGTTACGGAAAACCAACGAATCCGCTGTCGAGTTTGAAAACGCCGAACTGATATCATGATCATGTCCTCCCTCGGGGCAGTGCATGTCTACCCCTGCCTCGGGAGATCGTGGGATGAGAAATGATCGAGCCTCGATGAAACGATTAGATGGTGAGAACACGTCTCGTCCACAACACTGGTGCTCAAATCCGGCTACCGTCTGTCGCTGTACACTTCCACAAGCGCCCTATGCCAACCACTGGGCCCGTCTATTTCCGGTACCCAGGGGGAGAAACTGACCCCCTCAATGGCTATCGGAGCCGCACACGTTTACAACATGAATTATCGACCTCATGAGGAATAGCTTCACACCGTATTCCTGTTGCGAAGGGTCATCCCACGGGTTTTTATACATCGGGGATTCAAAGGCTATTAACGATGTTGTTTTATTCGTCGGGCTATGTGGCCCTGTGCGTGATTGATGTATACTTGATAGGTTACACAGCCAACCTGCGCGGCATACCTTACTGTAGCTAGCGCAGCCAGCTTTTTTTTTGGCTGGCGCGAACCGTGTCTCCGAGTTCCGAGCTCCGAATCCTGGCCCTGCGTCCCCCGGCGCTGGCGCTCGCCCTCGGCTGTCTGGTGCGTTCCTGTCTCTCTCCCGCCGCTACCAACTTTATTGAGGGCTGTGACTGAAGCGATATCATATAAACCAGCGTCAGCATAATTTTCCCCCGGCCATCAAGCACAAAAAAAAGAAGGGATGTCGAGAAAAAGAGATCGGTGTCAAGGGACGGAATAATATTCGATTTACGGGCAACAAGGTCATTTCAGGGGGATAATAATAGTAATAAGCAAGCAGGCGAGGCGCCCGCCAACTGTCGGGACCGCGCGCTAGAGTTTATGAGGGGGAGATTTGACGGGGTTGGATGAGTGCAATTTTGGGTGCAAATAAGTTATGCTTTCGGAGACTAGTTTGCAAAGCTGCTTTCTCGTGTTATGTTGTGGTGGTGGTGGGGGTGGAACGCCCGTCCAATTTCAAAAGGATCGATTTCACGATTCCAAAAAGATGATGACGGTATATGACACCGCAGACATACACGCTCAGGCTCTCACACGCACGATAACGCTGTCAATAATAAGCTAACTGGTAGTAGGCCGGAACTCGTTCCCACAGCCTACTACTCGGAAAACTGAAAACTGTCATATGTTCTTGTTGTTTTGTGGAATGGCACTTGCGGGAAATGAACCAAATCATTAATTGTAGATACAGGGCTGCGGCCCCTTGCTCCGTCTCCCGAAATTGAACCCAATCCCAAAAACCTGTTATTCGGGATTCGGGTAGAGGAGGCGTTGTGTTCATAGGAGTGGTTCCCATCTATCATTGGCACACGCATGCATGTGCTACTTGTAGGTAAACTATCTGGGGACTGGATCTACGTGGTGTGTGCTACACTATCATGTAATGTGTTGCCGGTGGAGCCGTCAACAGATCATTTTTCAATTCTTGCTCCAATTTTAATAGTTCTCTTCCCACCCCACATCTCAATCGGTCTTTTCACCCGATATTCTTTCTTCTTGGAACTTACATTCGTGGAGTGAATGAGTCGTATGGTGTTTCCATTGTACCCCCGCAGCCCGCAGCCGCAATGCGGACCTCCAAACGAACGCGTACATAACACGAGGTCCGAGGCGAGGACTTGACATAAGTTTCTACTACCCGGCGACACGGACAGGTTACGGAATGGAAGGGCCAACCACAGCAGGTACTGTAGTGGGGTTGGTGGTAGTTATAGTAGTGGTGGTGGTGGTAACCCGAATAACACACGTTAGCACTCGGTTGTTGATACTTGATCGGTTTCCTTGGATGATCCTGAACGATGAACATGAGGTATGTGACAACTCCGTTAGGCTGCTGATGCTGATGATAATAATCTATCAAATGATGTACGTGCGCGGGGCAGAGGGGACTCGGAAATCAGCAAGCTTATCCCAAATTATATATTTTTGGTTTCTTTCTTGATTTTCAAGTAAAAAAAAGGGAGAAAGATATGGTAAACACGTGTGCGCAGAGCGGCAGGCTGCTGTCAGCATCACCAGGCGCCACGTCAGGATAAGCATCTCTCGCCGAACAGCTTCTGCCGCGCTTGCGGATGAAGAACACCCCCTCAAAACAAAAGAGGCACACGGATACCCCTTGCAAAGGCACAACATGCATGCATGTATCAAGCATCGACATCGCAAGCAGCGTTCATGTGATGATGGCACACTGTCGCCTTGTTCACCCCATAACACGCAATTGCAGGCCCTCAGTCATGTCGCCCATCAAGATGAAGGCTCTACAAGGACAAGACAGCTGGGCATAGGGGCTGTGTGACATATCTGAAAAAAAAAGTTTGGGTAGTTCCGTGGCGTTCGGAACAAGTCCAGTACATGTTGTACAGGTACGAGCCGTGCGTTGCACGATGCTCATTACTTGGGTGCCTACTAGTACACGCGTATCAGAGCCGTATCCTAACACGGCACCCCTACAACATAACAAAAGACCAAGAGTAGTAATTTCTAGACTCTCACAGTTTTCGTACGTACGCAATCAAAACACGCGCTTAGTCGAACTGTCAGTCCCATGACTTTGCATTTTGTGTTCGTTCAACTTCGGCGGATGCTTTTACTCGGTACGCCGTCTTTTCACGCGGCCCCGCACACCCAAAAAGCAGGCCTGCTTGGCAGGCGCAAAACTCCTGGGTAGGAATAGAGACAAGTGAGTCCGATCATCTGTCAACGTATTTGCCATGGGAAAAAAAAATATGGCGCAGACAGGTCGGGGCCGCCTTTATTGCAGGAACGGCGATGGCCTTCCCACACCAAGTTCAAACACGACAGCTGGCAGCATCAATTGTCACAGATAGACTAATAGACCGACTGACAGGGCTCTCTTGTTCATGCAGAGTCGTTGTTGTCCCTTTCGACTCTCTAGCGACTGGGAATTTTATGAAACCAATGTGTCGAGTTCTCAGCCCAAGACACGAGGCACGTCATACGGCCGCGTGTTTTATTACCGGATCTTGGGAAGTGTAGACGCTTGTTGGCAGCTGAGCTGAGCAGCTGAGCGCTGACGTCGTGCAGTTCCCGCGATGGGGTGCAAGTAGGCGCGAGCACCTGAACGGCTCGCGTCATGCGGTCTACCGTCGTGCGACGGTGGCGGCGCAAGACAAGTCACTGCCCTAAGCAGGTGATAACCGCTCATAGGAGTGTGCTTGTTGTTGCCACCAGCGCCCAGGGGCCCACTGCACTTGTCAAACGACTGTTGTGGTGCCCTGGGCGAGGCTCGCCAGGGACTTTCCCCTCTATCGAGCTCCCGTTTGTGGGTTGATTATACCGTGCGTGCGAATCGCACATGTTTGGGCTTGGCGGACAACCATTCCGACCATGTGTTAATGTGGACCTATGCTATGAAGGGCGAGACCTGCACACGCGTTTTCGGAGCTCGTTCCGTTCCAGGATGACGGACGTGGGATGCGCATTACCCGTTTCTTGACTTAGCGTCGCGGCTGTGCAGACCTGGAGGAGCGCCTGAACTTCAAGACCCCTATGTACCATCGTGGTGGGATTAACCTCAGGAACAAATGGCCGCATTTGCACTTTCCCCGGAGATGCAAATTCCGTCTGTTATAGCCAAGCCTCGTTGAGTACACCTGTGGTAAAATTGCACGCTGAATGAGGCATCCTGCACAGCGGATTCTCAAAAAGGCCAGATACTTTGTCTGAGCTGGGGAATTGCCCCATTGTAATCTTATTGTACCATCCTCTTCACCAGGAGATCAAGACTTGATAAGGTCGAATAGGCTTTGGGAGGCAAAGACTGAAATCATTCTAGTAACGTATTCCTCGGGGACTTTTGGCAACGAGACACAGATCGGCCCGAAACCAGCGATTTGTCCAGGCACATCCAAGTTTGGGTCGATTGCCTGGATCAGTCAGAGTGTTTGTCTATCACAGGACCTTTCTCTCTGGGGAAATTATATAGAGAGGGGTGGGGAATTCAAAGGACATAGAGCGTTGAAAGTGTGACAGTGGCGAATAGAAAATAAAGCGATAAACAGTAGGGCGCACAGGTGCGCGCTTACGGTGCCTGTTGCCGAGATGTTGCCTGACAAGTCAATGGCAAATGCCCATGCTGTAGAGTTCAAAACGCATGATCTTGAGGGCCTAGATGGTGTCAATTAGTTACCGCTGAGAAGAAATGGTTCCATGAAAGGGCCACAACATGACAAGAAGCACTCGACAGCTGTACGACTAACTCCGCATGAGAAAAAATGAATCCTCAACTGTAAACGCTAAGCATGATAACATGATGCACTAAACGTGCGGCGTGTGAATCTTGCGACACCATTGGGTGTATCTGCGAACAGGCGCTTGACAGTGGAAAGCCCTGGAGCTATATTACTCCGCAGTCATCGGGAACTGAATTATAAACTTGTCCTCGTTGGACGTAAAAAGGAGTGCGAGAATGGGTTTAGAAGGATGTAGAGATTTATAGAAGCTTGAGCACATTCAGTTTCATTGTGTTGTCAAGTTAAATGAAACTGTTTTTAATTTACACCTCAGTTCCGAAAATTTAGATCGATAAATACGAATCGACGGGTAGTTTCTCTGGTTTTTCCAAAACGGATGACGGTTGGCGGTTGCGACCGCTCTAATTGGGCAAGCATTCTAATAGCTACCATACTGTAGTCGAGACATAGCTTCCAGTTTTTGGGACTCAGACAGGTGGATGCCCCTGTCGTTCATGAGAGAAATTAGGGAACGATGGGGTTCTACAGTATTGTACTCATGGGAAAGCACCAGGCTTTCACACAGCTTCTAAAAATAAAGTTATCTCGAATCTGGGGAGGTCACACCGCTCGTCATTAAACGAGGACCCGTGAGAAAGTCGGGAGACCATGACCAAAAATCAGAGTGCGTGAGAACGACGGGCCTCATATCCAAGGTGACAACGAAATAGGATAAAGGCATGGAAGGCCCTGTTTAATATCTATCTGGCCTACGTGTTCCATGATAGACGATGAACAAAGCAAATCCCCAGCTGTACGTCCACATTTTCTTATTTCAAGCCTTGATGCTTGATGCTTGATGCGCCACGTAGACGTAATAACTTAGCTGCTTTCATTTCCCTGCCAATCCCGAGGCGTAACATGAATACCTGAATACCTCCTACTGGGGCAATCAGAGCCACTAAGTACCAACCAACCAGACGGGGTGCTTGATCGCTGACAAAAATGATGGCCAGCACGCTGCACAGTGCGCTTGCGCTTATAAGGTATAGTTGTTCAGCAAGTTATTAAATGATGCTCGAATAAGGTCAGAGATGGAAGCGATACTTTCTGATCCTAATTTTCTACAGCGTCACAAGGTACTGCCACTCATGACGACCGGCTGGGAAGTGGATGCGCTACTTCTGTATAGTGTGTGTATGATCTAGCCCGCAAGAAACCGGAAAAATGGATACAGCGGTAACTTGATCAATCATCAATGCGTGGGGCGTCCCGCACAGCAAGTTAGTGTCGTTGTACTTCTATTTCCATGGGTTACAAAGCGACCTCAGGAATACCAAGGGTGCAATCACCCATAGAATAAGGGACGGAATAAATGTCATGCGGTGTTGCAACTAGCCGAGCGGTGTGTGTCTTCAACTTCTAGCTCAGCTCGTCCGTGTTCCCCGAGTTCCACCGACACACGGAACGATATTCTGCCCTGAGAGTAATACAACGAGAGGCTAGAGTTCCACGTGCATCAAGGCGCAGAGAACCTTGCATCCTGTGAATGATAAGCCCCATTCAGTGTTGCATGCTTTGTCGGGCGTGTGTGTTGGATTGAAGTAATACGAATACCAGGAGGCGGCAAGGGGTAAACCGCTGACCACCAGACATGGTATAGTCCCTGCGGTGGCACACACAAGTAGATAAGAGACCGAAGCCGCCTCCCCCTCCCGCGCTACCCAGTGACTGAAGGATCTGATAAACGCGGCTGTGCGTGGCTGCATCGATAGGCTATGGTCAAACGACACATTCATCCGGTGTACCCGAACGTTAGCATGGCTGATTAATGTTCTTGACCACGGATCGCCATCGGCCCCAGAGTTATCAAGTGATACCAAGAAGATTGGTGAGCCCGGCGGTAGAAAAATTCCATCCGTCTCAAAGGTCATGCGGTGCTGATTGGCGAAAATTCTGTCCAAGAAGTTTGACAACCAAGCCGCTATAGGGCGCAGACATGATTCACAAGCGACGGAATATGATTTTTTGTCCCGTATAGTGTTCACCGAGAATCCGTTCAAGGTTATGGGCGCAGGAGCCACCATATTCGATCATGGGGAATCTGGATTTTCTCTGCAGTCCTGATCACACGGCAGGGACCGGAAGAAACTTCAACCGGTGAGCGTGAGTAGAGTATGCGAAAGTTCACGGGTGTGAGAGAGCACTCGGCGTGAAAAGCAAACCGAAAGAGTCGGTGCTAGGGGTGCTAGGGTGTGTTCTAGAAACCAGTGTCAGGTATCGGGATGACAAGGCTGAGAAAGCGGAAACACGCGCTCGCCAATGCGGGGCTCCGCACGGGCTATCACATTCGTAACCAAGGTAAGGTAGAGAAGAGACCGTGCGATACCTGAGTACAGGGTATAGCCACGGCCGGCTCGGGAAAGAGGACACACCGTGAGAGGGACCAGCCAAAGCTAAGGATGTCAGAGCGACCATGATCGTCAAAGTGCTGTGAAAGCTCGATCAAGCCCGACATGAGATAACCCACCGGAGTTGAATTATGCACTGCAATGTATAAGTTACCTGTGAACTTGAAGTGACGAGAGGTTGAGATAGCAAGATAAGATAGGGGCCGCCTGCGGCCTGCGATTTTAGCGCGCCATCAGGGGCGGCAACTGGTCATCATTCACCATCGCCGCACCAATTCCGGTGGCGAGAAAGTCCTCACGGTAGTGCCTGAGACACAGCAATGTAACCGCCATTAAAGAAAAAAAATGCAAAACGTTGATGTATGTTGCTCTGGTACTAATTTATCACGAGATTAACTTGGGCGGCGCATCAACAACGGAGCAAAGTGGAACTTCGGTCAACCTCACAGACGAGCGTTTGAACATAAAGGGACCCACTAACGAGCCTCTTCGGCTGGGTACCGCACATTGGGTGATGTTGATGTTGGGCGCCTTTGTAAAAGTTTGTTTGATGGACCGTGGGGTTTACGGGCGTTCAGAGAAAAGGTAAAACTCATCATGTGGGAAGAGCGGAGCTCCCGCGCGTCAACGTGAGACGTCCATCGTGAGATCATAACAAGACAATTGCGGTTATAGCAAGGGCGTGCGGTGGTGGAGACAAGCCTGAGAGCTTCACGCTCACGAGGAACAAAAAAATGGGTCCTCGTGATTGGAGCAAGAGTTCGTCACTAGGATATTTTTGGATTGCAAAGCGCCCCACATGTGAAAAAGGAACGTGACTTTTGCCGTGATTGTACTGGAACTTTGACCCCTTAGACCTGGCCATTAACTCGGCAGACTCGGAGATTTTTGAAAGGTTACATCGTGTTTCTGTCCCACATGTCAAAAGGTCAGATATCCGGAGCGGGGCAGAACAACCGGAAGTGTTTACATAACCGATTGTAACTGATCTTATCAACCATGACGATCGACGATTTACGACGTCCATCGTCTGACTAGTTGGTTAGGAAACAATGAGTGCACTTTCTGACATGCAACATGACTATTAATAAACCAAGTGATTCACATAAGGTAGGGTCCGCAATTGTCACCAATTTAGTAGACGCCACAAATGATCCATTGGACGGCATGGCCAAAACCTCTCGTGTCTTGCTTTCGTGATCTTGGTCGACTCAGCCAAATCATAGCCAAGTAATCGAACACAATGTCAACCCATAAACTGTCCCATGAGTTGCCCCGTAAACGTCATTATTTTTTGTATCGCAAAACAATCACATCCGGACCCCACGGCCCCTCTCGCTCCCGAGGACTTGTAGGGGTCGTCCGAGTCTCGTTTCGGACCCGATCCGAGGCGCATACCAACGGCTACGGCTAACGTGAGCAAGGTGACATACCTTGCATCCATTACGGATAAACGTGCGTTTGGGGATGGGTTGCACCACATACCTTAGTCATGCACAGTCACATAGGCTTCATAGAGCGAATTGCCGTCTGCGGGTCTGCGGCCTCAGGCTAGAGTTCTCTGTGATCGCACCCTTTCCTTCAAGGTATCAACACTTTGAGAACACGCAGGCATCAGTGGGCTGTATTATGTCATATTGTACACCTAGCGTATCCTCCTGGAGGATTCTCCAACATACAAAAGTGTTTCAGGTTTCATCACATGCAGCTGATGCAGCACAATCGCCAGGCCTGAGGACATTGCAGTAAGCTTGCGTAAACATTCGTCTCTGTCGGGTGCAAGTTTTTTTTACTTTTTCCCCCGCTGTGCAACTTCCACACGCTAGACCCATTAAGAATAAGAAGCCAGGCGCACGCACCAGATATGTTAAGTTAAAACGTTATTCTTTTCTTTAAAAAAAACGGCAGTATAAAATTGTAAGGACTGCATGGGAAATTTTTTTTAGACGAACCGCACTGTGCTCGGGGATCACGATAAACCGGCGGCTGGTAAAACGCCGGTCCCGATTATCGTTGGACACTTCGAGGCGCCTACTTGGCCGCAGCAGCTGCGCAACGCAAATATCTCGCTTTATCATTCCATTCCGACATGACCCGCGGCGCGTTTATCGTCATCGAGGGCCTGGATAGATCAGGAAAAACAACACAGACAGAGTTACTCGCTGCGCGTCTCGCCGCTACAACCGGCGTATCCGTCGAGCGGCGCAAATTCCCAGGTAAGAGATAGATCACCCCTCCCAAAAACAAAACAAAAGGCGGCCCAATAAAACTAACGAAAAGACACATGGGGATGATAATAATAATAAAAAACAAACGATGACGACGACAACAACACCACAACGACCAATCTAAAACCGAAACTTTTGTAACACGTTGGTGGTGTTGTTGGACCCCCGGTCCAAACGTCTTCCAGATCGCACGACCGGTACAGGTCAACTAATCGACGCCTACCTACGCGGCACGACCGATCTAGACGACCGCGCGATCCACCTCCTGTTCTCCGCCAACCGCTGGGAATCCGCGAGCTCGCTAGAAACTCAACTAAACGCAGGCACGATGGTGCTCAGCGATCGATACGCCTTTTCCGGCGTCGTCTTTTCAGCGGCCAAAGGTCTCCCCCTCGCGTGGTGTCGCGCACCCGACGTCGCCTTACCCGCACCGGATCTCACGCTCTTTCTCGATCTCGCGCCAGAGCAGGCCGCGGCCCGTGGCGGCTATGGTGCGGAACGTTATGAGAAGGAGGCGTTGCAGGCACGTGTGCGCGCACTGTTTAAGAGCATGGGGGGTGAGACGCGTGGATGGGTGACGATCGATGCGGGAGAGGATCGTGAGGCTGTCGCGCATGATATATGGAAGAACGTTGAGCCGCTGGTGCAAGGCATCGATGCGCCAATTGGGAGGCTGTGGATAGATGAACCCTTGGTCGGTCAGTGATTCGAATCCCGATGACTGCTCGAGTTGGAAGATCCTTTTTTTCAAGCTGCAATGGAAAATGGACATGAATTAATTTCCAACGCTTTTCCACATAACACTGTACAAATTTTTACTGATAGCATAAGGAAAAAAGAAAAAAAAACCTGCTAAAAGGAAGGGGGAAAAATGCAACAACGGAGACCAACGAGAGTGAGATGTGTGATGACCACGTCCTGATTAAAATGTAACATGAAGACGCGATATATGGCTCAAAAAATATGAAGGAGCGTCGTAAATGGGTGAGATATCGTCGCGTTCGGGAAACAAAAGACGTGTTTCGAGTCGAGTTCTAGTCAAGCACTCGTTGTGATTCGAGAAACGACCACGGCCAGAGCGATCAAGACGCCCCAACGCCACTTGTCCCATACGACCTGTCGCCAAGTGGCAGTCCAGCCACGACTGCCGTCTCCCGCTCCTGTCGTGGAGACGGCACGTCCTTTTCGCGCGCGCACAATAGCCACAGCCTTGGTTGCGGGAACTGGAGGTTGCGTCCCAAGTCCAATCTTGGGCGTGGGAATTGAAGGTAAGCACGCCGCCGCGGGTATAGGAGAAGCGGAAGCTTCTGATGATGTTGATGTTCCGGTGTCCGGCAAGCCACGTTCTTTCTCACCCATGTTCGGCAAGGGTCGGCGAGTCGGTGTGCAGTACTGGAGTAGACAAGCCCAATCAGCATTCAGTACAGAGGATTGCCAGGTAGAGAGAGTGGAAGGTAAATCGGGAAATCCCGATGATCAAGAAGCACGTATTGACACTGATGGGGTGTAATATGTGTGCTCACCTCCGGAAAAGCGTCTCTGAACCTCCTCTGCTGCAAGTTCCAGGCATGACTCCGGCCAGCATAAACTCTTTTGTCCGTATCAGATGTTGTCACGGAACCAGTGGTCATCTCGTCTGAGAGCATAAAAGACACGAGGCCGGTCAATCTGGAAGGAAGAAAGGGAGTTCCATGTCAGAACGGTATTGTAACGGAATGCCACATGCACATGAGGTGGGGTTGGGAGAAGAGGCGGAAGACACACATTGTGGCAACGCTCCACGCAGGGTTCCACTATATGTAATCGATATGATCAATCAGAATCAACGACGGGCAGGGCTGAGGGATAGGACGTACAGAGCCAGGGTGGAAGTCAGACATGGAGAAACAAATCTTCTTGTCTGGTTGGAAACGACCGGACGGTGTGAACATCTGCAGGCGCTAGATATGAACGTGGGGTCCTAGCACCGACAAAACGCGACCGACCTTGATACCTGGTGGCTTGAAGGGGTATTCTGAGGGGAAAAGGAGTACACCATGGTACTCGCCGCCTACGAAGGGGGAATCTGGTGGGCCATGCTGGGGGAGGAGGAAATGATGTGTCAGCCGCGGGGCAAGGGGGGGGAGTTGTGGCGGCAGGACGCAGTAAGGGTTCTTACAATGATAAAATTCCCTATGGGAGGTGCAATGAGGACTAATGCTGTAACGTGGTAGGAAGCTAAGCGCACAGGTTAAAATGTCTTTTTCGTCGGGAGCAGCCCAGACGAAAGGGGGTGGCTCCTTCTGCATGGCAACATACTCCTTTGAGAGCTGACGTGGGTGGGTGTTTCGGTGAGCTGTTCAGGGAAAGTAAGGAAGGGAGAATACGCACGCGTTTGAATGCAGCTTTAGTGGCCATGAGGGAAGGGAGGAGGGAGAGAGGATGGGACGAAGATTGAGGAAAGAGTGGGTAGGGAGGAGAGACGGGGATGGGGGACGACAAATGTAATGGTGGGGAAATATGAACTGATTCGGGCGGTCCGACTCAACTCGAGCGTGTCCATGCATGCATGATCTGGTCTGGTCCGATCGCGCCAATCCGAGCTGAGCTGTATCAACAAACATTCACAAATAACTAACCGGTCGTTAGCCACAGCCACGACCCTTATCTTGATCAGTATTATGTAATAATCATCGTCGACCTCCCCGGCCTCTCTGCCCTTGTCCTCGCTTCCGTTCTCGCTCTTCTTGTCGTGCTTGCGCACTACGAGCGCGCGGGTCGATGACTTCATATTCTCTCTCCGCTTTCTGCACCTCCTCCTCGTTCCCCTTGGGGAACTGCAACAAGTGTCCCATGAATCCCCGATCACTATCCACTTCCATGGCATTTGTGTCTCCTTCGATCGCTTGTCCCGCTTGTGCCCCTGACTCAGCATCGCCCGCGCCCGCCGGGTCATCCATAGCCTCATCCTCGTCTCTTGCAACAACAACAGATGTTTGTAACTTATTCCTGAAACCGGCTAGCGCCGCCAGCACACCCGACTCGTCCTTCTTCCGTCCCTTTCGGTGGATGCCGCGGCCTTTCTCATATCTCGCCAGTTCTTCCTCAAGTTGTGACTTGTTCCTCGTTTTCTTCGCCATCCGTTCTTCCTCGCTCTCTTCACCGTCTCGCCTCCGTGCAAGTCGCTTGATCTCGGCCTCCATCTTCTCGATCTCGCTTTGCCGCGCAGAGCTATACCCTCCGTCAGATTTATTGTTACGAGGACGAGTGGTGTAGCTCCATCTCTCTACGAGGATGCCGCGACACGTACCTGCCGGCCGCCTTTTCTCTTTGATGCGCTTCCCGTATCTTTGATAGGTCTTCGCTCGTAGATTTTACAGCTCTTGTATCCTGCCATGCACGTGGTCGTATCGTATCTCATTGGGCCGGCAGAAGACTTACCGACTCGCGTTCCACTTCCTCGGGTTCAACCTTCTCCGGTTTCGAAGATAATGCATATGGGATTGACATGCTAGGCTGATCGGGGTTTTCAACCACTACGTATGCTCAGAGAAATGCCGATATGCCGATCTTTGAATCACTCACAATCTGGGCGGACGACGCTCTTCTTTTTGAAGACAACGGGTACGTCCTCCTCCTCATCCGCACCAAAGCTTAGTAACTTGGTGTCTCTGAGCCTCACTCAGCAGTAGCCCGATCAACACCAGGAGTTTCATACACACTTTTTCGCGCCTCTCCTGCGGGCCGCGTCTTCTCGTTCGCGAATCGCGGCCTGACGAGCGCGCTGTTGTACGCGCTTTTCTTCAGCTGTTATTCTTGGTACGATATCATCGAACGGATTGTCAATGATTCGTACACTCTTGATCTTGGGCGGACTTTATGGTAAAGATATTCGGACGTCAAAACGTATAAGGAGGTAGTTTTCGTTTAAGACGCACTAGAGTGGGCGCCCATTCTCATCGAGTTCTATGGTCGCACGAAACACGTTAGTTTCATTCATGAAGAAGTCCGAAATTTATATGTTACACACCCATCACTCCAATTTTCATGACATCTGTAACGGAGGACGACTTGAGTACGTATTACTGCAGGTGAAGTGATAAATGACAACGCACTGTATATCGTGTCTCCGACACAACGCCCGAATAACGTGTGCTTTCCATGAAGCT